>JAURVB010013497.1:0-138224 GCA_033002965.1 Piper betle | reverse complement strand
CAACGTATGCTTGAACTATGATAAACATGCCTTTCACCAGTTAGGCAGTTACAATATGCTGTCTATGGTCATCGATTGACTCATATATATTAAGCTCACCAATGGGCCACTGGAGCCATAACGGAAACCAATTGCCTTCCCGTAATTCTTCCTGGAGTTAAATTTCTCATATTGTACATAATACATACTCCGCTGTTACTATATTTACGTCTCAGGATGAAAAAGTGGTTCGCAGGACCATATATATATATATATATATATATATATATATTAAGCTTTACCGGCAAATATTGTCCAAAAGTGAGGATGTTCACACCTATCATTCTTAAATCAGCCATAGTTTCTTTCACCTCTTCATCTGATCCCCAAGGCAAAGCATTAAAGACGATTTGGTGATTCCTTGCAGAGCTTGGCAAAGTTCATAACTGACAAAGCTTTGATTTTCTCTGCAACCAAAAATCTCGCACAAGGAAGGGTAAAAGGAAATATATTAGTTACATTATGCCTTTCAGAAGACGTCTTGAGCATATAAACAAACTTCATAGAGTCGCAATACACAGCTCTAGGATATCGTACAATTTGCTGAAGTCTCTTCACAAGCACATAAATCCCAGAATAGGCAAGAGTTGTCGCAGCTTCCAAATCACCTCTCTAAAGTCTGAAAGCAAACATTCATCAAAAATTCCGGGCTTCAAAACTTGAAGGAAATGTTAAGCTTCACCAAAATGTTGTAAAATTATTATTTCTATCAATTAAGAACTAATAGGTAGAAGATGATACATGTGGAAATGTTAAGCTTCACCAAGATGCTGTAAAATTATTATTTCCATTGATTAAGAACTGATAAGTAGAAGATGAGACATGTTAACTTCAAAAAATAGGTTGTCATATTGCAGATCTACAACCTTCAGAGCCATAACAGTGCAAGCAAAATGGTCACTTCCATTATTTGGCATTTAAGTATAAAAACATACAAAATTATTAGAAATGTTGATAGAAACTAATCGCTTTTAAATGTTTCAATCCGTCATTTTAAGAACTTATTGAACTCTTCTCTTTCTTCTTCTTGAAACACAAAGGGGACATGGATCCTAAAATATAATCCATGCTATTACATACAACAAAAGTTTAGATGGTTAGATGTGTTTACAGGCGCCGCCCCCTCCTTTGCTTAGGTTTAGAACTGGCGATGCAAAATCATTGGCGGAGTTCAAAGATTACCTAGACTGCCAATTGCTTTGGGTTCAACCGAATCCGACGGTGCTGGACTTCTGCAGGACAGAATCTACAACACGGGTGCATGTATCACCTAAAAGCATTATAATCGTTACTGCAGTTCCATCTGTTTCCCCACTTGCTCCTCCATCTCAAAAATTTTAACACTAGAGATAGTAGTGATGATTGAAGGTGTTATTTGGCATCTGGTTCTCATACTATGTGTCCATTTAACTGGTGTTATAGATTACTTAGATAAATAAACATTTCATAAAAACGTGTCATGGCATTTCAATTGGCATCGTAGAGTTAAGAGAACTATCTAAAAGTATGCTTGAAACACAATGGAGGACAAACGGTGGGAAAAAAGCCAATTGGAGATAATGAATATACATGACATCAAAATAGCAAAACAAGATGCAATAATGTTATCGCATCATTGTACTCAACTGCTTAATTTCCATCCCTATAATCACATTAAGAATAAGATTGCTAAAAAAACAGAATCCAAATTAAAGAATTTGTAAAAGAGAGGTTATAGATTACAGATTGTGAACTGATATGGGGAAAGGGATAATTCCAACACATGCTTTTATATTGTAGAGCATCATGCATGATACACTTAAAATAAGACATCTTGTATCAATGATGCCACAAATGATGATCAATGTGTACTTTGTGGATTAGAAATAAAGGAGCATCTTTTTTCAAATGCAGCTATGCAAATGAAGTATGGCTAAACATGCTAAAACATTTGAAATTGAGGAGGAAGAATGACTCGTGGCATATGATAATAAGATGGTTCAAAGAATTGCCACTAGGAAGAATATGGTAAGTGAAACTAGAAGAGCATGCCTTGCTGCAACTGTTTATCATTTTTAGATTGAAAAAAATTCCAGAATTTTTAGCCATGAAAGAATCTTCCCAAAAGTTTTATGCAAAAAGATCGATACTGATTTAATGAGAAAATTGGATCACATGCCCCAATGATCTTATGTATTATCTTTTATTGGTATTTTTGTTTTGTTAGTTTTTATTGGTTTTCATTTGTAGATTTGGGTATGCCCAAATATGTTGTGTATTTTGTGGAAGAAATAAAACTTTGCTTACATGTTTTTTTCCAGGCCACTCACCAGTTCCGACCTGGGGGCGGCCGGATCCGACCGCACGGGCTGGGATCCCGCCACCGGCGGCCCACGACGAGATCCGGCCACGAGTGGCTGCATTTGGCCGTCCCCATGCCGGCTCTGGCTAGGGGGTAGCTATATCTGGTCGCACCTGGCCGAATATAGTTACTGGCAACAGATTTTTTAAAAAAAAGTGGCAAATCCGGCTAGGTGGGTTTAGCTGGCCCTCCATCATATCCGGCAAGGTGCGCGCAAATCTGGCCACCGGCGGCCAAATTGGCCTCCTCTTCTTCTTTTTTTTTTCTAACAAATTCGATATAAGTCATTGTTGTAATAGGACTGCACAAATTTAAATAGGTGCAGAAACTATTTTTGTATCATGGCTAAGACTATTTTTTTCTCTCTCTATATATATTATTGTCACTGACGACCATCTGAAGTTAATTTTTTCAGTCTATCAGTTGCATTGTCGTTTTATGAACCTAACGCCTACTTATTTTTCATAGAAGGTACAGCCCCCAAGCCTGTTATTTATCAAGTGCCACCATATGTTTTAGTTCAGATGTCAATATCGTGCCAAAGGCTCACTCTGCGAAAAGCTCACATATTGGTGAAACCACTTCATCAGTCATCACCAAGGCCTTAGATCAGCACACTATGATGTGCATTTGAAGGGTTGAAGTGGCAAGCTTGCCAAGCCTAGGTAGGAGACAAACTCCCCAACCACAACCATGTTGGTGACAAGTTTAATTATATATGGCAGGTAGCTTTACCCAGGGGAGAACTGGCAGCAATAACCAGTTCATAAGTCGAGAGTTGAGACCATGGAAATGACTTTCATGTATGATAATTAAGCTGCCTGAGCTGGGCGTTGGTCCCTGTAATCGGAATGTTAAGCAATACTTCCTTTGTTTTTCTTTTCTTTCTCTGTAAATGATAGATAGGCCATTAATAAAAGTAAATGCATGATATGCAATATGCACGCACTTAAACAAGCCGAAATTAACGTTGAACTTAAACTTGAGCTTCATGATGAGACACCTATTTGTCGCTATGAACAGCATTTATTAATTGGCTGTTTTTGTGCCGAACTACACTTGGTTAAATAAAAAATTAATAACCGCACGCATGCAAAAGTAATTATCGATATATCTATGGATGTGGTATTGGTACAGGTTCTGTAGTATGAACTAAAAAACATGAATGCCGGCCGTGGCGCTCACACAGGAGGTTGTGGCCAATGGCGTTTTACGTTGTTGTGTAGCGCCTAGCGCAGCTGGTGTGGGATTGGGAGATGTGTCGGAGAAAAATGTGTGTGTGAGGGATTTGTCCTTCCGTGCCCCACCTGGTTTTTTGGACTTGTTTATGTGTCTGTTCCATCAATCTTAAAAGACAGCACCGCCCTCACTAACTAAACTCCAATTCTTTCATAATCACAAGACGCAGACAAAGAGTGGACAGCTGAAATTGAGACGGGAACCAAGTTTTTGCTTAATTCACCGGCTAATCCGTGCATTGAATTGGTGATGTGTTTTTTGTTTACCAAGGGAATGCGCTTGGTTAAGACAAGATACCCACCGACAGCGGCCGGGCCAGCAAACGGGCGATGAACTCGGGCGGGTCAACCCGGCACATGTGCTCTCCATATGCAACCCAATCGTTTCTCCATTTTAATACGAGTAGAAGCGGGGGGCGTCGGCTTTGGCCTTGTACGATGGTGGTCATGGCCGAGACAACCCCCTCTTCTTCTTCTTCTTCTTCGTTGTCATCTTCTCCTTTTTCTTCTCCAGCGCATTGATATGATATTGATCGATGATCAGATATTCGGCTATGATCTATTCATAACATTTTGCAGGCTGGGAGAGACAGATCAGGAAGAAAGATCTTCGCTCTTCAGGTATATATTATAATATATAAAAGCCGTTTCCCGTCTTCATAATGTAAATTCGAATGTCTGTTTTGGAATCACATTTCCGGCTTCTAAATCTCCAGAGTTAGGAGGCATTGTGTTTTTCGATATTTGCGGGGATTTAATTTGTTTGTTTGGCCATTATTATCTCTTGTTATATATTAATAATGCATCGTTGCCCACAGGTAGCTAGAAACGAGCTGGAGGTCGTGCTTTGTCTCTCAACTAGTTCGTAGCTAGCATTATGTAATGTGTGGATTCGGAATCAGCTCTATTTTGGAGTTCAAGTGAGATCTCCTCCCTTCCAAATTTTTCTTTATTTCTCATGTTGATGCTAACATGGCAATCTGAAGGCTCTTCCATTTTATTTTTCCTCATTGCTGTACCTTTCTCAAATTGCAAAGAGTGGAAGCTGGCAGTGTGAGCTGTCGGTGTATCGCATCCCATCAATGGCTAATGGAAACCGGCTTCCCAATATCGGTAAATATCGTATGGTTTCCGGCGAGTTTGATGAAGTTTTACGTTCGCCAATCTTAGAGACGCCACAAATCACAATAACCATCAACTTTTTATCAATCAATGATATCTCTATTAGATCAGACAGTCGTCTATCACTTCTTAATGACACGGTGGATTGTCTATTTCGGGGTTATTCCATATATCTGAAAAATTACCTAATGACAGTTGGGAGGTATTATGGCGTGCCTGTGAGAGGCGGACGTAAAACTATTGACCTTGGCTTCATCCATTCCCCAACTCGTTTTCAGTGTGGCAGCATCTTGACGGTGGCCCACCATTCAACTTACACAAGATTTGGCGAAACTAACCTGAACCGGACCAAATATTAACACTGTCCGCTTTGGTTCATGCTTCACTGTTTTTTGTCCTCTCTCTTTTTTAAATGGTTTTAAGGGTACCGTACATATGGGTGTAACAATAAACAACATGGTGCATTTTAAGAAGAGGGTTAGTTACTCTGCCTGTTCTCTAGCTACGGTCAACTTTTCTAGCAAATTTGCACCATTGTGGGTGTATATATATATATATATATATTATACTAAGACGTTTAGGTGGATCTCAGAAAAATGGTGCCTTCAGAATTTCTGATTACGTTTTCTGAGTTCTGCGTCACAATTTTGACATGTTAGTCCTCTGCTGTTTTAAGCATTTTCTCGGACTGAGTGATATGGTTTGGCTAGTGTCATCAGCTAATGAAGTTGTGTTCCCACAGCCTAGGGACGACTCGGTTTTTTCTGACCTCTTTGCAGGTGAGAAAACTGCATATGATGTTATCATTGGTAGTTAAGTGTTGTAAATCTATCCAACAAAATGTTGTCGCAACAAACGTGGCAGACTTTGTTATTCTCTTTTTAAGTAGTTGCTTTTCATTTGTTCGCTTGAACATTTTATATTACAACAAAATTGACATGATCAAAATAGTTTGAGCATGATGCCTTGTGATGGTTTTGATCTTTTAGGCTCAATGTTTAAACTTGCAAGCACTGGAGCTCCCTTTTGGTGAACCTGAATTGTGGTTACTGTCAAATGTCAAGGCCTTTGGCAGCAATAATAGGAGGTGCTATAGGAGGCTTTGCTGGGATGATAATCGTCATTGTTCTTGTGTATTTCTGCAAATCACGCAACCGAAGTGTCTCACGAACCTCAGGAACAGGGTCCTCAGAAACTTCTATCCAAGGTGCATTATATATTACCTATGCATGAATATTGTTTTACAAATTCACAACTTCTATTTCAATATCCACTTGTGAAAGTAGAGCTCATGAGTTGCTTGATGATCATTGCAGGGCAAAATGTTGGCCTTGAATTGCCTATCAGAGGAGGTGTACCTCTTGCATCTGGAGGGCAAGGGGGTAGGCAGTTTTCATTGGAGGAGTTGGTATCAGCAACAAAAGGTTTTAGTGACATTAATCTCATTGGACATGGAAAGTTTGGACAGGTATTTAAAGGTTTGCTGGTAAATGGAGTGATTGTAGCAATTAAAAAAGACAAGGCTCTTTCACCCAAAACTTCATTGAAGAGGTAAGCTTCAAGCTGATCATTTTGGCAATATAGACATATCACACGATCTGTAGACTAATAATGTACGTTGAAAGAAAACATACAAGATGATGTATAGCAAAACCAGCTTCATTCTTTTGGTTTAAATTTTACTTTGACTCTCATATTGAATAAGAATTGGATGCTATTCTAGGCCCATTATCTTTCATCAATCAGGCATAGGCATATTGTGAGTCTTCTGGGTTATTGCGTGGAAAACAATCAACAAATGCTTGTTTACGACTATATTCCCAGTGGTAGTGTTTCGAGTCACCTATATGGTAACAGCCCAATTCATTTTATGGTGAAAATATTAACCATGCAGTCAGTAATCATGCACAAGGCATCGATCTTCAATTTGCTCATATGGATGCAGGTACTGCTCAAATTACCAACGGAAAACTAGAATTCAAGCATAGACTTTCTATAGCGGTTGGAGCGGCAGAAGGTGATCGCACTGATTGCTTTAGTCATCTTGATTCCTAATTAGTACTACACTCGAGAACCTCGTTCCACCTTTATCTTTGTAACTTAGACTGAACTTTGCCAATAATATGTTTTTGAAGGTTTAGCCTATTTGCATGCTCTGAACCCACCTCTATTGCATAAAGACTTCAGAACAACAAATGTTCTTGTAGATGAAAATTATGTAGCAAAAGTTGCAGATGCCGGGCTCCTTGATCTATCACGAAGAACGGATATTGCAGGGCCATCATCTCAAACCCTAGATTTCGATGATGTCTTTCATGACCCAGAGTAGTATTCTCCATTAAAAAAAGCTATAGTTAATATGAAAATTAATCTTACTAGTAAAGTTGACTTTGCTTTCACATATGGTCTCAGGGTTAGAGATGCAGAACAGTTATCAGAGAAAAGTGATGTATATGCCTTTGGTGTCTTCCTATTGGAGCTAGTAAGCGGGAGAGAAGCTAAAGAGTTGCCATTGCCAGATTCAACTAGAAACATGGTCCAATGGGTAGTAGTATCCTATTCAAACACACTTCCAATTTCCAATTGCTTCATGTTTTTTTACCGAGTCTTTCAACATTATGTATCTAGTAAGAGCACTGCAACTCCTTAGATGGCTCATTTATACAGCTGCAAGTAGAAATCCTAGCATTTTAATTTGGTGATTATGTTCCACCAGTAATATGTATACCTTTGCCACCCTGTGAAGGTTCAAAATTATCAAGAACTAAGTGACACACCCCGCATCATAGACCCCAAGCTGGCCAGCAGTTTCACAGAAGAAAGCATGAAAGAAATGATTGATATTATCATCCAATGCGTGCACCCTTCTGGGGAAGCCCGGCCTTCCATGAGATTAATAGTGTCTGAGCTTGAACGGATACTCGAGAAAGAAATAAAGTTGACCACTTTAATGGGGGAAAACACCCCCATTGTGACTCTGGGAAGTCAGCTTTTTGGACCCAGCTGAAAATGCATACACAGCTTGTACACAGCTTAATTTTATCCTGTTTACATGTCCATTTGTATATCATCCTTTTATTTACACAAGAAAAGAAATCTGCGGAAGAGCTTGAGCTCTTTGAAATTGTATAAAACTTCACTGATCATTTAAAAAAAAAAAATCCTTCAAATATTGTTGACGCTGTACGTAGGCATGAAGAAATCTAGTTATTTGCCTAAAAATTCAAATCGAATCACTGGCATCAAACATGAGACAAGTTATTTTTTATTTATTGCAGTATATGACGTCAAAACTCCATCTCAAGAATAAAATTGTTATGTCATTATATTTTTATTTAAAATGTTCACTAAGTACAAAAATTGCATTAAGATGTGTACACATTTCAAGGAAGAAAATTTATGAACTGGTCGTACGTACTGAGCATCAAATGGAGCTGAGATCAGCTCATTCTAACTTAGGCTGAGCTCAGATACTGGAAAAGTTTAAAACTGCAAAATGGGCTCAGGTTAAAACCGAAACGAGTTGAATGGATTAGGTTAGCAAAATAGGAGGCCAGGCCCATATTTTTTATTCTCAAACTTGGTTTCCATCACCGGCTGCTGGGCCGAAAACGGTAATAACATTACCAGGGGCGTTTTCGGGACCCCTGAGGTTTCGCCTTCGATCTCCCCCTCACCCTTTCCGAGTTCCGACGCCATGATGTACCAATCGCCGGGGCTCCCCCATCGGCAGCCGCCGTTCGTCGCCCCCTCCCGCAGTGCCCCTTCCTTCTCCTCCCTGAGCCCTAACACCACCCGCACCTCCCGCCGCCTCTCCCTCTCCGGCGCCTCCGCCGCGGCCTCCTCCCATTCCATCGCCTTCTCCCAAAACGGCCGGATCGCCGCTGCCCTCGTCCCCGCCGCCCTCTTCCTCCTCGATCTCGGCGGCTCCCCCGTGGGCGCCGCCGTCTCCGTCGGCCTCCTCTCTGCCTACGTCCTCGACCTCCTCCGCCTTCCCCCCGCCGCCCCTTTCTTCGCCGTCTGGCTCTCCCTCCTGACCGGCCAGCTGGTGTTCTTCTTCTCCGCCTCCCCGCTCTCCTTCTTCCCGTCCCTCCCACTCTCCCTACTGGCCCTCGCCCTCTGCGCCCTCCACGCCTTCTTCTTCGGGGTCTGGGCCTCCCTCAACTTCCGATGGATCCAGATCGAGGCCCCCCCCGCCGTGGTCCTCGCCCTCGAGCGCCTCCTCTTCGCCTGCGTCCCCCTCGCTGCCCCTCCCCTCTTCGCTTGGGCCTCCGTCGCCGCCCTCGGCCTCGGCCCCGCCTCCGCCCACTATCTCGCCGCCTTCTCCGCCCTGTTCTTCTACCTCTTCTCCCTCCCTCGCCCCTCCTCCTTCAAGATCGGGGGAGGGGCCAACGTCCTCGGCCCCCTCGAGAGCTGCATCCACACCCTCAACCTTCTGTTCCTCCCCGTCGCTTTCCATGTCGCTGCCCACCACTCCACCTTGCTCTCCTCCGCCGCCTCCGTCGCCGATCTGCTCCTCCTCTTCTTCCTCCCCTTCCTGTTCCTGCTATACGCGTCCACGCGCGGGGCGCTGTGGTGGGTGTCGGCCGACGAACGGCAGATTCAGAAGATTCGCGTCGTCAATGGGGCGGTTGCGCTCTTTGTAGTGGTGATCTGCTTGGAGGTGCGGGTGGTGTTCCACTCCTTCTCCAGGTACGTTCAGGTGCCGCCGCCGCTGAATTATCTTCTCGTGACGGTGGCGCTACTTGGTGGCGGCGCCGCCGTGGGATCTTATGCCGTGGGTTTGGTGGAGGATGCCTTCAGTTCGATGGCTTTCACGGCTTTGGCCATTTTGGTGAGCGGTGCTGGAGCTCTCGTCATCGGGCTTCCCCTCCTGGTATGTGTCACCGTGACTGGCTGCCTCTGCCTCCTGGATCACTGTCCCTCCTCTTGCCGTCGCGTTTGCTTTCAATTTCTAACTATAGCAATTCTACCAGTATGAGCAGCCTAGGTCGCCATTACGAAACATGAATAAGCTAATCCAATGGTCTGAAATTTTGTAGCTTGAAGTCAAAGTAGATGAAATTAGGTCGTAAAAATATTGATCCTTGCTGCTTGGCTTCCTGTTTGTTTGTGCCAGTTTTATAGAAATGCTGGTCTTTTTGGACATAGATATTAGAGTATGTGTTATTCGTTTCATCTAGGCCAGTTTAAGTGACCATTTTTTGACAATTAAAGTTCTTTATTTCCTTTGTCTAAATGAGCCCTCTATGATGTGAAGTTATCTTGGCCAATAACATCTTCTGCCAGGGCTGAGGTTGGCTGCCTGGATTTTGTTTCATTGATTGATTGTTTTTAGATTTAAATTATGAAACAAAAGGGGGCAAGTATTTACTTCATGTTTCCTTCTTGACACAACCCTCAAAGGAGGAAGGATGGCGGAGATGAGATAAAGTTTTAGCGTCATTCTCATAAGCTACCTTTCAGCTTATAGGATATGTTGCACCACTATTGACATCCTTTGTTGCAAAGCTAGTTATGAATAAATCAAATTTTCTTCTAAACGGAAGTATGATGCTGTTGGAAGAGGTGTAAAATGTTTGACTCCAGGAAATTTACACTACTAGATATGGAAATCTTTACTGTTTTTCTTCTTATGCTTCTTTTCTTGTAAGCCATGCATTTTATTTGTACAAAAGGTAATAATACTTTATGTTATTCCATTTAATCCGGCAGTTATCTTTGTATCACTGTGACAAGTTTAATTAAAATGTTTTTTCATTCTTCAACAATTTGCCTTTTTATGTTTTAATTCCCCATTTTATTTAACAATTGAGATTTCATTAAATACTGACTTTTTTTCATTTTTGTTATGTTTTAGCTGTTAATTGTGTCATATGCTTTCTGAATGCTTTTCTTACATAGTGAAGTGAGTACCAGTTATGGGTAGATACACTTACAGGAATCTTATTTTTGCAGTTGCTTCCCATCCCTTTAATTTCTGGCTTTTACGCTGCTCGATTTTTCACAAGGAAAAGCTTACCGTCATATTTTACATTTGTTCTTCTGTCAAGCCTATTGGTTGTATGGTTTGTGGTCCACAATTACTGGGATCTGAACATTTGGTTGGCTGGAATGTCCCTTAAATCCTTTTGCAAGCTTATAGTCGCAAGTGTAATCTTAGCCATGGCTGTCCCTGGATTTGCTCTGCTACCACCTAAATTCCGATTTGTTACGGAAATTGGGTTGATTGGACATGCTTTATTGATCTGCAACATTGAGGACAGATTCTTCAACTACACAGGCTTGTATTATTTTGGACTTGAAGATGAGGTGATGTATCCGAGCTATATGGTTGTATTAACAACTTGTCTTGGGTTGGCATTGGTGAGAAGATTGGTTCTAGATGGCAGAATCGGAACAAAGGCTGTCTGGGTGCTCACTTGTTTATATTTATCAAAGCTGGCAATGCTTTTTATCACCTCAAAATCAGTTGTGTGGTTATCAGCTGTTCTCCTACTTGCTGTTTCTCCACCTCTACTTCTTTACAAGTATGTGAGAGTTCTATACTTTTCATTACTGTCAATAGAGACACCACTATAAATTTGATAGTTGTCGACAATTAATTGATTGTCTTAGTGTTTACACCTGTCTAACTTTTGTCTTCTCCATGAATGTTCTCCGAAGCAACTACATATGTTGCACTTATTGCCGGAAGCCACAGTTTGACTGTGAGTGTAATAAAGTGTTTTTGGCTCGTGTAGGTTGTGGATGTGGCCACAAATAAGAACTTCCTTTATATTGCTTGTTCTATAATTTGTTGTGAATGGCCTTGCATTTTTATGCTTGTTGCTTATATGTTTGCAGAGATAAGTCAAAGGCAGGTCCTAGAATGAAGCAGTGGCAGGGTTTTGCTCATGCGGGTGTCATAGCTTTTGCTGCTTGGCTGTGTCTTGATACTATTTTTGAAGCTCTTAAATGGTGGAACGGGAAGCCTCCTTCTAACGGTTTGCTTGTAGGATCTTACATAATTTTAGCTGGATTGGCTTGTATTCCCATAGTGGCTCTACATTTCTCCCATGTCCAGGTACTAACATTAGTACGACATTGATTCTTTCTTGACGTCCATGAAGCATAAAGATTAGATAAAATTTATGTAGTGGCTAGAGTTTAAGATTTATTAACACAGTTATATTATTAAGGTTCCATTATGTTGTATACTTGAAAGAGATTGTAGATTTGTGTATTTTATTTTGAGTTGGCTGATCTGGACTTCACTGATAACGATATTTTTTGTAATGCAGTCGGCCAAGAGATTCCTTGTTCTGGTGATGACTGCTGGCCTGCTATTTGTTGCCATACAGCCACCAATCCCGTTATCATGGGCATTTGGATCAGATTTAATAAGGGCTGCTCATCAGTCTGCTGATGACATCTCAATTTATGGTTTTGTTGCTTCAAAACCAACATGGCCTTCATGGTTGCTCATTGCAACAGTTCTACTGACGTTAGCAGCTGTGACCTCTGTCATTCCCATTAAGTACATTGTTGAGTTAAGGGCTTTTTATGCAATTGGAGTTGGCATGACATTGGGAATATACATATGTGCAGAATATTTTCTTCAAGCTGTAATTCTTCATGCACTTATTGTTGCAACAATTGTTTGTGCTTCCATCTTTGTGATTTTCACTCACTTTCCATCTGCCTCAAGCCCACGCGTATTGCCATGGGTGTTTGCTTTGATGGTGGCACTATTTCCTGTGACCTACTTACTTGAAGGTCAGTTGAGAGTGAAGGATAACGAAGAAAGTGAAGGGGACAAGCTTACTACATTGTTAGCTGTTGAAGGTGCGAGAATGTCACTGCTAGGGTTGTATGCCTCACTTTTTATGCTGATTGCTTTGGAAATCAAGTTTGAATTAGCTTCCCTCTTGCGAGATAAAGCTCTTGAAAAGGTTGGATTTCACAACCATACTGTTGACCGGACTTCCAATCCAAAATTCAGGCTCTTGCAGCAGCAGAAGGCTTCAACCACACCAACTTTTACTTTCAAGAAATTGGCGGCTGAGGCAGCTTGGATGCCAGCTGTAGGAAATGTTTCCACTATCCTATGTTTTGTTATTTGCCTGATATTGAACATTACTCTTACGGGTGGTTCAAACAGTGCCATCTTTTTTATTGCCCCAATATTGCTACTGCTTAATCAGGATATAGATTTACTTGCTGGGTTTGGGGACAGACAAAGGTACTTTCCTGTTACCCTGGCCATCTCATCATATTTGGTTTTGACTGCACTCTATAGAATATGGGAGGATGTATGGCATGGGGATGCTGGGTGGGGTTTGGATATTGGTGGGCCAGACTGGTTATTTGCTGTTAAGAATATTGCTCTTCTCGTCCTCACCTTGCCTAATCATATACTTTTCAACCGGTTCATGTGGGACTATGCAAAACAGACGGATGCTATACTTTTATTGACCATGCCCTTGAACTTGCCATCTGTTATTATAACTGATATACTCACAATAACAGTGCTGGGATTGTTGGGAATTATGTACTCTCTGGCGCAGTACTTGATTTCAAGAAGAGTAAGGATTGCTGGCCTTAGGTACATTTGAATCACTCAGCTATAATGAGGATGATGTTGAGGTACATTCTCTTGTTCTACTCATCTTATCTTCGACAGCTGAAGCTCACATCTTTTTAGTTCGAGCAACCGAGATTGCATTTGGTGAAATGTATCTTTCACATACAGGACACTAGTTTAATGCAAAGGCGACGATGGATGTGAAGCCATTATTCTGTGGATTATTCGATCATTGTCATTGGCTCTAGGCGATAGTGTGCCTTCGGTTAAAAATTTCTCCCTCAGTCTCAAAACAAGGATGAGTGGGGCCCATGTTCATTTTCAATCACCTAATTTATTGCCGGGGACTTCTTTTTCTTTGTCCTGAATGAATTATAATTTACATGTGAAGTGGTAGAGAGTTACAACGTCGAGGTTTTGATGAGCTATCAAGCTTGTTGGGGAATTAGCTATTGCTGTACCAGCTCGAAGTTTCTGGTTGGTTCCGTTAAAAAAGCGCAAGCGCGCGGCCGACAACAAAAAAGCTGCTAGCAAATTGCAACTTAGCGAAACATACACAGCGTCGCAGAGACAGAGCTTTTATGGAGCTTGCGTATAATGGTGTTGAACCAGTTCAAAGCACATACAAGGAAAGTGCTTATCTTACTTTTGGGATGAGATGGATGACCATCATCGAATCATTACTTATCCAAACCCCATTGTCTACAGACGAGAAAAAGGATCAAGCTCTGGCAAGCCTATGTTATCAGAACATAAATAGAGTCGAGACGCATACAGTAAATTTTTTGCAGGCCGAAAGGCAACAGCCATCAATCACTCATCATCCACAATCAGTTCCACCAGAAACAATAATGTACATGGCTCTGATGGCCATCTGCTCATCTACTAACACGATTGAAGAGTAACACCAATCCAGACAGTCTATTATTATGTTGTTCCCGGCAGGTAGATTCGGTGGATGCTACTTTGGGTGAGTTTTTCTCGACATGTTGGGCACTTATTTTGGATCTTAATGGCGCTTGTGATGCAGGGTTTGCAGAATACATGACCGCAAACAGTTGAAGTTTCTTCTTTCATGGTATCCATGCATATGCTACACCTAAGTTTTAGCTGATTCATCCCCATTCCAAGTTGGCTGCTTGATGCTTGTCCCAGCTGCTTCTGCAGTGTTGGTCAGCAAATGTATGGGCGAGAGGTTAACATCATAAACATGTATAGAGCTTTTATGTTTGCCTGATATCAAGACATACAAACCTCGCATACCTTATCGCAAAATAATGATAGAGGCTCTTCACTCCTACAGCCAGATCGATCTGTCACATTTATCGACATTAGTGGAAAACAAACTCTACCTCTCCTATAAATATATTCTCTCACTCTTAAACACACTCTTCATGCCAAAAAGCTGGTTGCAACATAATAGATCATCACCCATTAGACAAGTCATATGAGACATAATCTTTACATGATATAGATTTTAGTGGCCACAAATTTCAATATTTTGAATAGTCAAGAATATTCAAAATTTGGAAACACTGGAGTCCAAGTCCTCCCCTCCAAAGAGCAACACACACACAGAATCCTTTACAGCGAGGGTGACATGCACAACTAATCAATCGCCACACAACAACAAAAACAAAGTTAATCATAAAGGCTTAATTATTGTTAATGCAGGAACATACATAATAGGCCAGAGCAAGGCACGAACAAACATTGAAATTACTACTTGGCCACAATACTTTGTTAGGTTAGGCCACAAAGCAAACAGCATTAGCAAATAAAAATTACAACAACGAAAAGACGAGTTTGTATCTACGTTTGGTTTTTATATGCACTTGTAACAGCCATATATCACTCCAGACAACGTGGAGAAGTAATTGGATTGGAAAAGGTAAATAATCACACTCTCGGTATTCTTTCTTATAAAAAAAATGTGAGCATAATCCATAAAATATCTTGACGTGGAGAACCAGAACATAAACATAAGAGTATCTAGCACCTAATAAACTTGGGAGTAATGATGATACCTCTGGGTCCAAGCCGAAGTTCGAGATCTTCATCAGATATTACAGGCGTCCATGAACCAAAACGAGTAAAGAACCTAATAGTCTACAGTGATATTGCAAACTACCATAAACCATTTGCAATAAAATTTCGCATAGAGGAACTCAAGAGCCAGGTACATGTTTTTAACTTACCTCCGCTGGCCTGTGAGAGAAAACTTGCACTTCAAAATCATTGTGATCATCCTCATCGTCATCATCATCCTCAATATTGATTAGCTCGGGATAACCCATAGGAAATGAGTTACCAAGAGGATTTAGACCTTTTGGGGAACGACCAAGTCTAAGCTCGAGATCTTCATTATTCTTCATGTTCCTAGCTCTATACATTTCTCAATGGACGCTCCCAACTGCAAATGATCTGAAAAGGAAAGCCGTTCATATTTGTCAAAGATTTGAGAGAAGACTGAAACCAAAGCAAATGCATAACATTGTTCACATATAGGACAGCAGAAAAGTCCTATATATGATGATGCTTTATATAATGTGCGAAAAATCAGACAGATATCATAGCAACCCCGCATAAGATGATTATAAAAAAATGTTCTTCATAAACATGTATCAGGAAGAAGAAACATCTGAAACGGGTGCAATTATAAGGGAAAACAAAGATAATAATGCCACCAAGCATCAACCATTTGTTTTTCATGCTAGAGATCCATGATCAACAAACTCGCCAAGAGTGGATCATGCGACTGAATCTTTTCAAACCAAAAAGCACCCAAAAAGTACAAAGATACAGATAACACCAGGATGATCAGGATAGTTTTAAGTAGAATGATCCAACAAAGACAATCAATTCCAACCAATCCACAGCTCAAACAACCAGATCAATCAGCCAAAGAAACATAATGGGGTAAAAAGGTAAAAAAGAAGCTCCTTTGCTCTACACAACGATATAAATCAACCCAAAAAAATTATCTGCGTCACGGCAGCTGAAAATCATAAGATTCTTCCACCAGACAAGAACCCATCAAAGATGGCAGCAGGAAGCAGCATCAGAACAGTACCAAGAAACCAAATTGGCAACCAAACAAGTTTAACATCAAACACAAATCCCATATATAGTGAGAGAGGAAGAAGAAGAAGCAGCAGCAGCAGCATGAACCATGGAAAAGATTCAATTTTTTAGCAAGGAAGATCATATACCCTTGAAGATGAAGCGATGCCCTATGTTGGATGGACGATCGGAGGTGGAGAAGTTGCGAAATGGTCGATGGTAATGGTGGGGTAGAAGGACCTGGGAGCTGGCCGAGAGGGAAGAGAGAAGCTATAACCGTGGCTTATTTTTTATCTTCATTATTAATCATTTTCGGCCATTTCTTTTCGGACATCTTTTGTGTGTCCATATTTCGGCCATTAGTTGTTCGCTTTTGCTTCCCCTCTCCGGCTGCCGGTGCCCAACGAAGCCTCCTAAAAGTATGAACTTCATATTGATGAATTACAGTTTATATAGTTTGTACGAACTATAACTTACGTTTTGAGTAATTTAGTGAATTTTACCACCCAAAAAATTCAACATAAGTTATTTATAAATCTTTAAATTAATTTAATAATGTGTATAATTTTTTTCTTATTTATCAAAATAATTGTAATAAAAAATTACTTTAAAATAATTTTAAGCAAATATATTTTTTTAAAAACTTACAATAAACTATATTGACGTCTAAAATAATAAAAATTTATCAAAATGCCAACGTATGCATTCTCCTTCTAATATATATAAGCCCTATTATGTAACCACTTTTAAATTAGAACTATAGCTTGTATAAGTTATAATTGTAAAAATTGACCAATTTTAATTTTATTTGACCAAGCGAAAAACTTAATAAAAAATAACTAAAATTGTTTTTACAGAAAATCTGTCCTTGGCGGTACTGATTTACAAACCAATTCCACTCAAATTGAAATCGCCCAAATCGATTTTCTTTCACTAAAGCCAACGAGAACCTCTGTTGCAGGAATCGGCCGATTTAAATCGGATCGGCATCGCGCCGATCCGATTTCGGGGCCGACTCGGTCGGCCCCGAATCGGCCTTGGAATCGGCCGAGTTCGGCCGATTCCGACCGATTTAACTCGGAATCGGAATCGGCCGATTTAAATCGGAATCGGTTTTTTTAATGAAATTACTAAAATACCCTAGGTATGATTTTTATTAAATTATTTAAGCATGGGTAAAATGGTAATTTTGATTTTAAAAACCTAAAATCAACCCCGCTCCCCCGCGCCGCCGCTGCCCGTCCGCCCGCCGCCGCCCCGTTTCCGCCCTCCGCCGTGCTCCCCGACTCCGGGCTCGCCGCCGACCGGGCTACCGACGTCGCCGCCGACCTCGCAACGTCGCCGCCGAAGTGTGGCCGGACCGAATCGGGCTGTGACGCACGAATCGCCGCGACTCGCCGCCAACTCGCCGCCGCTCCGGGCCGCCTCGCCGCCGGCTGCGGGCCGCTGACTGTTCGTCCGACCGGGCTGCCGACATCCTCCGACATTGCCGCCGCGAGACTCGCCGCCGACCGGGCCGGCGGCGGCGGCGGGGTAAAGAGTGGCATTTTCGTAATTAAAAGTTGACTCGAGTCTAACTCGAGTTAAAAATAATAATTAATTCTAAATAATTTAAAAAATCTTAAAAAATATTTAAAAATATCAGAAACTATAATAGACAGAATAATATCAAAATAACATCAATACCCAATTTTAATATATTTATATTATAAATTGTCAAATTATTATATATGACCGATTAAATTAATTTGGACCGATTCAACTGAACCGATTCTTGGCCGATTCAGACCGATTCCGATTCCGATTCCGACTCCCTGGAAAACCAATTCCGATTCCGATTCCGATTCATGCAACCATGACGAGAACATGGGACCACCAGGCACCTGACAGATCCCTCCGACCACCCACACACAAACTCGCCACTGGCCAACATATATGCCCGTCACCAACCAGTACCACCACCAACAACCCAACCACCGTGCAGGAGCCCTCTTGGTACCCGATCGCCCTTCTTTCCTTGCCTCTTGGGTACTTGTAGTTTGAGCATCTACTAGCCGATTGTTTGGACTTGTTTATATTTTGTGTAATTTCTGATCAATGGTTATAGATGATGAGAAATTTGGTTGCTTTTTTTATCTTGGATTTATGTGGTGACAAACTTTTTTGGGGAATTGGTATCTTGCAATAGTTGTTGTTACTTTTGGATGATTTTTCTTGAAGCCACTTTTGGATATTACTAGTATTTGATTGATTGATATATAAATTTAATTAATAATGGATCATTATTTGTTACTAACTTCTATATTTGTGCACCTTCTTCATTTTTCCCATTTAATTTTTCCACCATAGTAGGGATGAAGCATTGTTTAATCGACTTATATACGATAATTTTTAACTCTCCCTATTTTTAGGTCAATTGTAAGATCCCGATTTCAGTTCACCTGAGAACTGAATCAGAAAAATTACGATTGAATCGGGTCATATCTAAAGTTATTAATAAACTCAATCGGGTGGAAATTTGCTACTTAAATCAAGTTGGGCCCATAGGGGGTAGTCCAAAATCTTTAAGATGCATGTAAATGAAATACCCTGAAAATCTCAAATGAATACTAAACGTTGTAACGCCCTTGATCTAGCCCTAAAACCATGACTAACACATACAAAAAATTTGTATACCTCGTGTATACACTAATAACTCATGCTTTACTGTAGCATGACTGAAGCTATTATTTATATATCGGGCATACTCAACCTATATAACATGTTCATACGACCATTTAGGCTCATACTCATGGTCTTAAAACTAGTCTGGCTCGATCTCACTTGAACTAATTCGAGACTAGCCCGAACCCGAACAAAACTACAAGTGGGTAAAATCCTAACTCGAAGCTAAGGTGTAACACCTCGTTTCGGCTCACCCATGAACTAACCCAAAAATGCTACCAGTGACCGAACCTTTTGCTAAATCTACTTGATTCGGTTAAGCTGGACCCAGATCTAACCTTCGTGTCTCAAGATAGTCATGCAAGAATACAATGCATGGATGAGATGCTTAGGTTCTAACATTATTCTAACATGAATGCTATGATATGCAGTCAAGTATAAAACAAACCAAACAAGTAAACAGTTTAAATAAAATAACTATTTTTAAAATAAAACGGATAGAGTCTCCCCTAATAGTGCAATAGAGACCACCCTGTCAACAACAGGTAATATACATATATAATAATAAATATAAAAATGGAGCACATAAAAATGTAACATTTCTCTCAACATTTCAATTATCATCACTTTTTCATCTTCTGAGCCGAGTCTAGACTTCATTGCTCAACCTGTTCATTTCTTTCACAGTTTTCATTCATATGCAAAACATTTTATCCATTCACAGAAATAGCATTCAAGTTGCATCATTCAAAATAATTCAACACTCAACGATCATCAATTACATTCGATAGGTATATGTGTGCATAATTTCATTGTTGCTCCTATCGCAGTCCCAACAACGCTCAATCCTCAAGATTCTCACCTACATAGATAATAGAAAAATGTCAGTAACGAGCGTTACCGGTCTAGAAATAACTAATAACAAACTGGTACAAGAGAGTTGACCCTCTGTTGAATGAAAACATTCTTATTCTTCTTCATAGAATCTCTCATAAGGGCACTAATTAGGAGCCGTCGACCTCGTGCGACAGCGTCCCCTTCTCTCATCTCATTCTTTGGCACTTTAAGCTATCTTACGTGGAAAAATCAATCTCTATTCTTTCAGCCTTCTACATCCTCCGTATCACTCTTGGCTCTTAGTACAGAGGCCGAGTACTCTCAAGCATGCGCCTTTAGTAGCCTTTGAAACGACAATTCTAAACATGCACTGCATAGTGGTACTTATAAACCTCCACACTTCTCCGAGTTTGAGGAGCTCAAAGGCGGAGTTATCAGGACCCCTCAGGAATGGAACATACGCTCACTAAATTCAGAGCTCTCTTGGACTAACATGTGCCCTCTCTCAAAACGTGGTTGTTGGTTTTCCCTTGTCTCGCATCTCACTAAAAACTCAAAAAAATGCATATACATCGGCCTGGGTAGGGATTGTAATATAATAGGCCTAAAGGCTTCGTGATCTGAATCTGAGTTTTCGAAAACAAACTTGAGGGATCTCATCTTCAAGGGTTATTAATTCAAAATTTTCGTGCGACTAGATGACCCGTGTGGAGTGGGATGTAATAAATCCACCACTCATCCGCTTACTTGTTAAAAACAAAGCATGATAGAGTATAGAAGCCAAACCAAAAGCGAGTCCTGGTAGAAGCTTTGAAAGTATCTATGCCTAGGTAGCAAACTCCTACTTCGTACCTACACATCAAAACTAAAGGCCAACGCCCATTATGATGCATTCACACATCCTAGAGCACACACACACTCATATCAAATCATACATCAACCCCTAACAGATTTCCTATGCTACATTGCATTAGATTAACATTACTTGTTTGATTTACTTAATTAGTTCCTTAACATTCATTTTAATATCATATAATCACCCAATTTATTTTTATTTACGATAAAATATTTAAAACGTCAATCAATCAATTCTAGCATGTTGTGTTAATAATTATAAATTTTAAGTAATTAATTTGAAGTTAATTATACCTAGCATCGTTGACAATCGGCGACAGTTAGGGTTTGTTGCATAGTTCGAGACTCGAATTCCCCACCCGGCGGCGTTCGAAGTTCAATCAGGTTCGACTAGATAAATCTGGCTAAAGATCCGATGAATTTTAGCAAATTCGATTTTTCGGTGATATTTTTCAGCAACTTTTCGGGCGAGGTAATCGGGGCTTTGAGTCGGCATCAGCTGGCCGAGCTCGACCCAATGATGGTGGTAGTGAGGGTGATAGTGGCGGCGATGATCGTTGTTGGCGGTGAACAGTTGTATGATTGAACCTTGACCGGCCTTGACGGCGGAAAAGCATGGTCAGTGACAGAACGGCATCAGGACGGGGCATCGTGGGAGTCCGACTAGGGAAGGCCGCGCGCGCGGCACAAACCCGGCCCGGCCACCCGCGCGCGCACCGCCGCCAAAAGGCTGCCTGTTTTATGCTTCCCTGCCCTGCCATTCTAGTGATCATCTCTATCCGCTGCCACAACAACCCCAAATCTCAGTCCTGCCATGGGTCCCATGCCATGTACCACAACAAAAATACATGTTACAAATCTACACCTTATCAAACTCACTCTGCATGCAGCCTGGACTGCTGTATTCGCCCAGATGTGTGCCTAATTGCCATTAAATACAGCAAGAAATAAATCTATAAATGTATATGTGCCTCACAACTTATTTCACAGTCTTTCTGATGTTAGTTATTGCTGCTATGCAGCCAAAGCAAATGTCTCAGTCTCATTATTTTATTACCTGTAATTTTACCTATCTCATCAATACGTGAATGCAGACACTGTTCTATTACAAATCAGAGCTGGGTTCTTATAAATTAAAATCCCATCAGCCCCATGCAGTTTTGCATGTTTTAAGGTCTTGCTGCAGGCAAGCAAAAAAAACTCTTTAAAGCAGAGCAGAGCCACTGTCTACCCTGAATACACAAGGTCCTCTGCTGGAAGAATCTATAGCTAAAGTTTAGAGGTTGTTACAAAGGCGAGCAGAGGCAGCACAGGAAGGTGGGTGGTACCAGTGCACCTTGCCCCAAGAAATATTGCAATGGAGTCTGCAGCTGGAATCAGTCAGCCAAGCTTTATGTTTGATGGCCCAGTCTGCCAGCAGCTTGCAGCAGCTGCTCCATTTCCTCCTCCACTGCCTTTGCAGAGAATGTGACAAGCATGGTGTCTCCTAGCAGTTCTCTCTGCCTCCTGAGGTGCCCTGTTCTGCTCCACAATAAAAAATGCCTGCCTGTTCCTTCCTACTCCTCCACCCTTTTTTTTCCCAGGTTCTTTGTTTGCAGGCTCTCACCAGCTTCTGCCTGAGCCCAGGCTTTTTTTAAAGCACTCTAGATTGCCTTTCTCCTACTGAAGTCCCTGCTCCTGCTCTGTGGCTGCCGCCCTGACTACTGTGGGTTGGCCAGCATCCATCTCTGAATGGAAGAAAAGTCAGATGGCTCACACAGTGTGAGTTCAGCCACATTTGCCTTTTAAAGCATGTTTCATTTCTTTCACAGTATTTACTCAGCTCGATGTTGATTCTAGCATGCTGGCCTATTGCCAAGTAGAAAGTCAAGTTACAATTCCCTATTTCCAGGATGCAGCCTGAGCACAGTCAATTTCATCTGACGGTGCTGGGTGCAGTCAAGGGAGGAGCATGTTCCAAGCATGGCTGTTTCTGACACCTGCAAAGTTCTCTGCTGATGTCTCATCAAAAGAAAGTACAAGTTCTCTGTCAGTCATACGTTTTCAAGTCATTGAAGGCATTTACAAGGCTGTCTGAATTATGAATGAGTCTGTATGTTTTTTTCTGCTGCTGTCACTGCTGCCATTCTTGGAGGAAACACGTGCCCATTTCTGTTCTGGCTATAAAGCAGTGCTGCATTCCCTAATGGCATTGCTTTAAGGTCAAGGTCTGGGAGTCATTTCAAAGGAATCAAGCCAGAGGAGTAGAGATTGCAACCGCATCTATGTTGTCAAAGCCAGCCCAGCATGTCCATATCACAGTCCACTGATTGCCAACTGCATGGTGGAGGCTCTGCGCCTACTATCACATGGCGGAGATGTAGGGATGTGGCCAAGCCAAGGGCTGAAACTTCTCTGAGTATCATTTCTGTTGCTACAGCACTTACAATCTGCGTCATCAACCCTACAAATGTGCCAGCCACCATGACTTGTTTTATCACTCTGAATGCCACCCAGGACTTGAAAACTTTCTGCCACATAAATTTGCCATCTTGGATGAAGGTCAATACTGCAGATGCAGAAAAACAGAGGATTCTGTTTCTATTTTTTAAAATAATAATTACTTTTTTCCAACTGTTTGTTTTGTTACCAGGGGAAAGTCCTCATCTTGTTTGGGTTGTCTGGGCTGTGAGTAGCCACCTCTTGTTGTTGAAGCAAATCCCTGTAAGTGTCTGTAGCAGCTTCTGTTCTGAGGCATGATGCCAAAGCACAATTAGTTACATGCCCTGTGTCCACATTTATGCTTTCAGTGTTTCCTATGTCCTGTAGGAAAAGTGATGAAATACCTGACAGCCATTCTCTGCCCTCCACCTGTGCCACCCAGGCTGCCATGTCAGTGAGGTCTGCATGAGCAAGGCAGAGCACGAGATTAACAGAACCAAGTGAAGCAATAAGGAACAACTATATCTAATAAAATTTCTATTATTGTAAACAATTGTGATAAGTTCATGATACTGTTTGTACCCTTCTACCTGCGGAATTCTTTGTTGCGTGCAAGTGTTAAGTGATACGCAATGTAAACCTTGGTTAGGAAAGGATTTTCCTCCCTGCTGTCCGCAGATAGCCCATCATAACTTCTGAATAAAATGTACAGGATAAGCTTTGTTTCCCACTAATCCCAAATGTTTGGGAGTTTTTTTACGTACGTAGGTTCAAAGCTTTGTATTATTATGTCTAGGTGCAAGATTCCCGTCGGTACTATAGCGTTTTAAGTTATTATTGAGTGGACTGTTTGGCGATATATAAATCCATATTAACGTGAAAAGTTCGAATACTTTTATTAGTTAATTTGTTTAAGTCGACGGATTATGAAAGCAAGTGTCCAAATCGAGCAGTCAATCACTCGACTGGACATCAAATGAGAAGTGTTTTTTTTCCTGTTGTTTATTATTATTTGATTCATTGTTGGATTTGTTGTGTTTCATGAGGGGGTCAATGATCATTGTGATGTCCATGAAGAAAGATACGTGATTAGCGGTTTACAGAATTGAATTTATGGTGATCTATATGTAGTGAATGCCCAACTCTGAGTAATATCTGGGAATCATGGTGGAGTCGTGGTGATCTGTTGTCAACATTAGGGGTACATCTTTTTAAGTTATAAGTGACAACAGTAGGGGTACATGTGTGTGATATTTAACTAATGCTTAGCAATCTAATGAGGTGAATCTAGGGGAGTCAAAACTCAAACACTACTACTTAAAAAGGTGTTTGTGAAGTCCAGAATCAGTTGAATGCAGAATCTTTCTTGTTGGAGGAGAGTCGTCAGCTTTTGCTTTGAAGGGGTAAAGATATATATTGATCTGGTACGTATCTGCAACTATTTCTCCGTTGGTTGAGATGATCCCCAACAATTGCCATGATCAATTATTGCATTTGTTTATTTGGCTTTTTTCTCTTTGAAAGTTGCTGGGAAAAGAAGAGAAGCCGAAACCATGGATAAATTTTCCAACTTTTTAATTCGGACAGGACTAACAAAGAAACAAAGGAAGGCCATACCAATCACATTAAATAAAAAATGATATATATGAATAAGCTTTTGTTAACCAATTCAAATGGAGAGACATCCAGCTTGATTCCTGGCCCTCCCGTCTTTGCTTTATAGTTTATATCCTATCTAGCAAAGGGATGCCACTACGTACATGTTGCAAAATATATCTTCTTTTATATATGTTTCTCTTTGAAACTTTGATATCAGTAGTACACGAAAACTAGAAATGAATAGTTGTAAATTCCCCCCATGTCTCGCATTCCTCTTGGTGTCACAGCTTGTGTCTACAATCCGCCCATTCACAGCATGAGAAAAGCTTGAGATGTTGATGATATTGATGTCTCGTGTCTCAGAAAAAACCACTTTGGATTAGACGTGGACTTCCCGATAAAGATTGAGGATGGGATGGGATCCGCATCCGTGATGCCAATTTTGATTGGAGTTTTCCATGCACAGGAAGGCAAAAGGCGGATGAAGCCTTTCTCGAGTCTTCGACAGCAGCTTTCCTCTCCCCTCTTGTGGTTTAAAGCTGCTTCCAGGAATGGACCAGCTGGGCTCCTCCATATATATTTTCTCTTGGCTTTTTCCGTTCCTGATTATGTGGAGTTATGCCCCCCACTACACAAGAAACGTTGTCCTATTGTCGTAAAGAAATAAGCGCATACAGAGAGAGAGAGAGAGGGTGCATTGTATTGTGTTTCCTATTAGACTGGTTTATTTATTGGCCTGTTGAATATGAAGGCGGAGAGCTAATCCTGAGAGAGTTGGAACTTGGGAATATTCCTGAAATGTTTTTTTTTATGAAAGATGTCTGAAAATGTTTTCGTGTACTATATAACTCTCATCAACCAATTTTTTTTAAAAGAAAAGTGAGAAATCAAAATGCAAAAAACTAAAAATAATAAATTACATAATTAGAAGTTATTATCTCCTTTATTTCTAAATATATAGGGGCCCCCCAACGCAAAATATTTGACGGGCCCAGAAGCGAGGGATTTAACGAGCGTACGAAACTACCCCTCCTGCGTCCACCTGGCGTTAGCCACCGGTAATATCAAAAATAAAAAATTAATAAAAAAATTCAAATAAATAACTATACACGTCACTTAAAAAGCATAAAATAAGCTGTAGATTTAATAAAAAGGTGAAGAAAAGAAAAATATTTACCGTATCCCATTCAACTTTTCCACCTTCTCGCCGGACCTTCCTTCTTCCTTTTCTCTCTACCTCCTTCATTCTAATAATAAATAATAATCCTCGTCGGAAAATCTCCACCCCACTCCTCCCCGCCGGCGGCCGCCATGGCCGCCCTTCTCCTCGCCGCTGCCGTCTTCGCCTCCTCCCTCTTCCTCGCCGCCGTAGACGGGAATGCCGACGACGCGGCGACGCTACTCAGCTTCAAGGACGCGTTCCCCGCCGCCCCCTCGTCTCCCCTCTCCGCCTGGGACCCAGCTCACGCCTCCCATTGCCGATGGTTCGGCGTTTCCTGCGACGCCGTCTCCGGCCGGGTCGTCTCGCTCAACCTCACAGCCACCGCCGCTCCGGGTAGCGCGGCGGCGATCTCGGGGCCCCTTCCAGACCTCGTCGCCAACCTCACCCAGCTGCGGGTGCTCTCCCTCGGGTTCAACGCCTTCTCCGGCAGCCTCCCGGCGGCGATCGGCCTGCTCAGGCGGCTTGAGGTGCTCGACCTCCGCGGCAACAACTTCTCTGGCGGGATACCGGTGGAGGTAACCCTTCTAACCTCCCTCCGCGTCGTCGATCTCGCCTACAACTCCTTCTCCGGGAAGATTCCGAGCGGATTGCTAGGGCTTGCCGGAGTCCGCACCGTCGATTTGTCCCACAATCAGCTCTCCGGCGAGATTACCGTCGACCGACAGACCAGATGCCTCTCCCTGGAGCATTTGGCACTCTCCTGCAATCTGCTCGTCGGCCGGATTCCGCCATGGATAGGAAACTGCTCGAGGCTCCGGCGACTCTTGCTGGACGAGAACGTGCTCGAAGGGGGATTCCAGCGGAGATCGGCCGGCTGTCGGAGCTGCGGGTGCTGGATGTGTCTCGGAACAGCCTCACCGATCGGATACCCGCGGAGATTGGGGCGTGCAGGGAGCTTCAAGCGCTGGTTTTGACGAACCTGGCGAGCGTGGAGTTCACAAGCTTCGGGACCAGCAGCGTTCCGAGAGTAGAGTTCAATTCCTTTGTTGGGGGATGCCATGGGAGGTCTTTGCCATCCCAAGTTTGGAGCTCCTCTGGGCGCCCAGGGCGAACCTGGACGGCCGGTTGCCGGATAGGTGGGGTGGTTCGTGTCGATTGCGGGTTCTTAATCTCGGTCAGAATTACCGAATATCTGGTGGGATACCCCAAGGATTGGGTGTGTGCCGGAACCTCACATTCTTGGATTTGAGCTCTAACGGTTTGGAAGGTAAGGTCCCTTCAAGCTTGGGAGTTGAATGTATGGTTTACTTGAATGTGAGTCGGAATTTTTTGTCGGGATCTCTACCTGAATTTGTTGCTGGAAGTGGGTGTGGCGAAGTGGGGGGTGGTGTTGCGGAGAAAGGCAATGTCTCGGACGGGGTATATTTCTCTGATCTTGTTAGCAGTGCTTGGGTTATTAGTCCCTTTGCTTCCTTGTTCGACGAGAACTTTGACGTTCTTCATGATTTTAGCTGGAACGGGTTTGTGGGGTCTTTGCCGTCGTTTTCTTTCGGGGATGGCTTCGTTGGGACGGATGAAAAGGTGTCTTACGGATTGTTACTGAACAACAATCAGTTTAATGGTTCACTTTCTGATTACAAGTTTTTGGGTTGCGGTGTTGTGGAGAACGTTGCGGTGAATTTGAGTGCCAATCTGATTCAGGGAGGACTCCCTACCGGGTGGCCATTGTTTGGTTGCTTGCAGCTGAGTGGGCTTGAGGCAGCTGATAACCAGCTTGTGGGTTCAATCCCCCTCGACATTGGGGACATGCACATGCTTTCCCATCTTGATTTGGGAGGGAACAGACTGAATGGAAGCATACCTGATTCTCTGGGAGGTTTGAAAAGTCTCAAGTGGGTTTTCCTTGGTCGAAACAGTCTAACAGGGGAAATACCTTCCCAGCTCGGACAGATGACATCTCTTGTTGCTATGGACTTGTCGAGCAATAACTTGACTGGGCAGATTCCTCCCAGTCTGGCAAGTGCATCAAACCTTGAAATCCTTTTGCTTAGCAATAACATGCTTTCCGGTGAAATTCCTTCCTCTTTTTCAAACCTCACCAAGCTTGCCAAACTAGACGTTTCTTTCAACAACTTATCCGGTAGTATCCCGCATCTCACTCTCATGAATCCATGTGATTACTTCCGAGGCAACGTATTTCTGCAGCCGTGCACAAGTCCTTCTGGGCCATCTCCGGATAGACTTCCAGTGCCGGTTGGTGTAAGTGGGTGGGTTGGTCAAAGGCGTAAACTTAAACCCTTTGCAATAGCTATGGTTGCAGTGGCTTCTCTGATTCTCCTGGTCCTTGTAGTTTTGGTTCTGTTCTATGTATGCGGGCGACGACGGAAATACAACAGACAAGGAAGCATTAAAAGGAATCTTGTTGTGACGTTCGCCGATGTACCCCAAGAGGTCAACTATGAAAATATTCTTATGTCCACCGAGCAATTTAGTATCAAGTACCTGATTGGAACAGGTGGATTTGGTTCAACGTATAAAGCAGAGCTTACTCGTGGCTACGTGGTAGCTGTGAAAAGACTTTCCATTGGCAAGGTTCAAGGCTTTCAGCAATTCGACGCAGAAATACGAACGCTTGGAAGGATTCGTCACAGGAATCTTGTGACCCTTTTGGGCTACTACATGGGAGAAGCTGAGACATTCCTTATATACAATTACCTGTCCGGTGGGAATCTTGAAACATTTATCCATGACAGGTCCTACAAGAACACGAAATGGTCTACGATCCACAAGATAGCTTTGGATGTTGCCCAAGCCTTGGCATACCTTCACGACTCCTGTGTCCCAAGGATAGTCCACAGGGACATCAAGCCAAGCAATATTCTGCTAGACGAGGATCTTAATGCATATCTATCTGATTTTGGATTAGCGAGGCTACTTGAAGTTTCGCAAACTCATGCTACCACTGATGTCATTGGAACATTTGGTTATGTCGCCCCAGAGTATGCGACGACTTGCAGGGTCACGGACAAGTCAGACGTTTATAGCTTCGGTGTTGTGCTTTTCGAGCTCATGTCAGGGAAGAAGTCCTTTGACCCTTCATTTTCTGACTACGGACACGGATTCAATATTGTTGCTTGGGGTAAAATGTTAATCCAGGAAGAAAGATTTTCTGAACTCCTCCGTTCTGAGCTTTGGGCAGCTGGTCCCAAAGAGAAACTAGTAAGGATGTTAAAACTTGCTTCAGATTGCACAGTTGAGTCACTTCCAATTCGACCCCCAATGGAGTATGTCGTTGACAAATTGAAACGGTTGAGAGGATGATGAAATGTCCTTCGGGAGTCATCCACAGGCAGATGATAACAGTCTCGACTTCGGAGGATTCTATTGTGCACTAGGTAAGTAGCTACATCTCATGTACAGATGTGCTTAAGTATGATCGCAGACTTCTTTATTTAGTTGCTAGCAATACAGTGAAGTGTTTTTCTTTAGGGGTCATGAAGAAAGTCATTCAAAATGCCAATAGATTTTGCTTTTATGTTGTGAACAAACTAGTAGATATAAGGAAAGCATTTGCATCCAAACGCTAGGGGGAAAACGAATTTTATGGCCAGTTGTTCCTAATGTTGAACGTCTTGAAATTGAATTACTAAAAACCATTTACGATTTTTTTAGGATTCTTTTTCCCAAAGAAAAGTGTGCAATGAGCAGAAGGTGGGATGGAAGTACAAAGCACCAAATTCGTGGTTACATACTCATTTCGGACAAAGTTTCTGATAACTTCCATTGGTTATCAATCAGCAAGCCCATTCATCCAGTAATTCGCATGCTGTAAATGAGCAACAAAGCTTCAAATGCTCCAGAATTGTTATGCTGCAGTTAGCTCTGGATCGATCAAACTGCGATCTCCTTATGGAAGGGACTTGGGAAGGAGAATTTGATGAATCAGAGAAGTTTGGCTTTCCAATATCCGAACCTCGTTTTCGTTGACCATCATTGGTGTTTACAAAGTGTTCATTTGTTTTTTTATTGAAAGAAATTAATGCAAATATTTGCATGAGTTAATTGGTTTTATATTTACTCTTTTGCTGTATGACATTATTGCGATTCGCATAGGACAAAGCCATGTTGACGAGAAACATGTATGGCTGTGCTCGATTTGGTGACATGAATACAACAATAATACAAGACAAGATGTGTGCATATGGCTAATGATATTTTAAAAAATATATATTATTTTAGCAATTTGATATGCTATTTCTAATACGTATAATAATAAAAAATAAAAATCCTGTTCTAACTTCCCATAACTCCAAGTAGGGTGGGCGCGGACGTCCGAATTTATCTATCCGTCCGATGTCCGAAACATGTCCAACCGAATTTAACCGACCGAATTCGACTGACCAGAATTCGACTGAATTAAAACAAACCAAACATGGACATTTTTTTGCCCGACCGAATGTCCGATATTTTATGTCAATAATATAATATCTTTAACATTTATAAGACTAATATTATAGTTTATAAAAATTTTAAATATAAATATACAGTAAAATGTAATTAAATTTATGCATAAAATCGATATTTAATATCTTAAATATCTAAAAATGACATACATATAAAAAGGATGTAAAGTCACTCTTAGATTTAGAATTTAGAACTATACATTCACATTAATAATCATATCAAACTACTTGTAATTTAGTTAATATGCCAGTTATTTTTTTATTTTTATATATAGTGGATCGTAAAATTAATTTTAGGTCGTTGATCGCGTTAGGACGTATTACATGGAATTTGGGTGGGTTATTAGTTATAAAGCATGTCGTTATGATTTTATATTGTTTGTTTTATTTTATAAATTTTTTTTGTATTTTATGGATTTTTTAAGGATTTATTTTGAATTAGTTATTATTATTGACACAGGACAGAGTCGAGTCGACTCGAGTCAAATATTATTTACGATATTGCCATTGCTCAAACCACGGGCCTTTTCGCTTCCCCGTCCAAACCATTGTGCCGCCCACGGATCGGCGGAGGCAGAGGGCGGCGGTCCTGGTGGAGGCAGAGGGCGGCGGTCTGGCGGAGGCAGGTGGTGGCAAGGCAGTCGGCGGCGGAGTCGAGGCGGTGGCGGAGGTCAGGGTAGGGCGCCGACAGGAGGAAAGGGGAGGGCGGGGGACGGCGGCAGAGGGCAGGAGGATGGGGGAGGGCGGCAACCGGGGGGAGGGCGGCGGAGGTCGGGGGAGGGCACCGAAGAGGGCTGCGGGGTGGGTGGTGGTGGCGGCGGCGGCAGATTATATTGATAATTAAGGTTAAAGTTAATAATTAGGGTATAATTTCGAGATCGTCCACGGACGTTGTCCGGGCCCGACGGATAAATCGGATGTTAACTCGGTCGAACAAGTTTTGTCAGACAAAATTTCGAACATGTCCAATGTTTATCCGACCGATGCCCACCCCTAACTCCAAGAAGCTGGTCAAAGAACAACTTCGTATGTTCAAAGTATAAAACCATAAGAAAACAAAGTGAAAAGCTGACGGAGTTCCCGGGGGAAACGCAGCCCGGGAGCACCCTTTTCTTATATATACTTATTATTCCCACCATCTTTTTTTCTTTTATTCCCTCCAATAGATTATTTTTAAAAAAATTCCATAAATTATTTTAAGGATGTCCATAAATACAAATCGCACTATTACCATCTAACAGGGAGACAACGAGGTCTGATATACGAGTTATTATGACATATAGCGCCATGGTATCCTATATATGAGTGGTGAATTATCGGCATTGGGGCAGGTGGCCAATGCATATATATACCGGTTGTACATAATTCATGAGCTGAAACTTAATTATAGCCAGGCAAATGCGGTACGCGCCCTGCTAAATGCGCCCAAATACGACCATGGAGAGGAGGTGAACAACGACGAGAAGCAGCGCGGCCATGCAGAACACAAAAGCCAGTGGATCCTCCAAGAAGCTGCTCCAGAGAGAAGCTACCCACAAGGGGCAGGCCTTCCTATGGTAGGAAAGAATCTCCAGATGGGTCTTCATAAGACAGTAGTCGGAGCTTTGTAGGGTGATGCCGCTGCGCAGCCTAACAAAAAGTTTGGCAACTTCATGGTCACTCATTCGAGCTGTCTTGATTATGCATGAACGGCGAAGCAGACCAGCATCTTGAGGCGACTGGATAAGGCTGCTCATGAAGTAGACGTAGGACGTCACTTGCCACCCTTGCGGCCATGTTGGTGCCTCTCAAAGGCCATGAGGTTGGTGAAAAGGTCCTCTGTGGTGTCATCAATTGTTAGGGTATGCAAGCGGAGGAGTCCGCACTGAAAGAAGCTTATGTCTGTCATGAATGATTTGGCGAGGCTTCTTGCTCTAAAGATACCACCTTGTATGCTTTTATAACCAGTTGCTCTGATGTTGCCTACTACAACCGAGCTCAAGCTTTGAAACTTCGAACCATGGTGACCATTACGCCAAATCCCCGCTAGATGGGTAATGCAATCCATTGCATGGAAGCAGGAGACTAGATGCGGCAGGGGCTGGGGAGCCGTGTTACTTACCAGGTTGTTCCTAATGATGTCTAATGCATGAAGACCATCGAAGTTGCTGGGTTGAAGGCTGGGAACGAGCAGGTTCAGCAGTTTCAAGACAATCTCCTTCCTTATCCCCTTCTTCTGCATGAATGAAGTTAAATATAACACTGTTAATCAATCAGCCAATTAAGCATTTGTCGTGCTCCAAACTCTGTATAAAAAGTGCAAAGTTAAGCTAGACAAAAGAAATAAAGATTGACCAGAATAGGAGCAAAACTTATGAAAACCTCCAGCCGGCAGAGCACATAATGTTATTTCCGCAAATGATAAGATCCAAGATGATTTTAAAAACGAAAGACACTAAAAAGCACCGGTTCGAAAGAAAATTTTGGACTCAGTTTGCAGTATAATCCCCGTTCAGTAAAAGCGTCTTCAACTGGTGATTGTCAATAACAATGGTTAATCTACTTTTTTCTACATGCAACCCAAATTGTCTCAGATTTATTCGCCAAGCTAAAGAAACCTTTGATACTCTATAGTCGTCAATATTCTTCTACTTCATCTAGGAGGCACTCATCTTATATTGGCAAATTAAGGCCATTCAAAAGGATTACATGGGATGTCATGGGACTCTAATGAAGCCATTTGTCTAATGGATCTGGAAATAAGTCATCCCTTACAAATGAGGCAGCCTAGCAGAGCATCATACAGTTGTAGACTAAGCATGATTAGGTAAGAAGCTCAAGGTATCAAGTGATGAAAATACTAGTTGGCAATACGGTAGCTTCTTCTGCCCTTACCAGGGTCAGAGTCTAGCCCATGAGAGCAATAACGTATAAGTATGGACTAAGGAATATAGATCTCAGACTGCCTCAAATGATTGGTTTCATTTAATTTAAGACACAACAGACATTCGGAATTAAAACTAGTATGATTTATGCATTCTGTTCTAACTTGTCCAAAAACAAATAATTTATTTCTATATGATATTTAATTAATTATAGGAGAATGTAACAAAAAAAAGGAAACGGGAGAGAGAGAGACAGAGAAGGGGCTTGAAGAGAGACATACATCGGTTACTCCACTCTGGAGAGAAACCATCATTTCCAGAATTCTCAGAGGCACCTGATTATTGATGTTAAGCAGGCCTCTCCGGATGAAAGGCAAATTGTATAGCATCCCTTGACAGCTGAAGATGGGGTCGTTGCTTGGAAAATCAGAGACAAACTCTGGATTCTCAGCCATTTCAATATGTCCCAAAATCTCAAGCACAAAAGCTCCATCCAGGATCTTTTTCCTCAAGAGCCCATTTCGATCAGTGTTAGAATAAAACATCTTCCCTTCGCAGTCTGACATTTCTCCTCCAGAAAGCATTCCTTCCACGGATTCCATGTAAGAAGAGAAGGAGCAGATGACTTGTTGGAGAACCTAGAAAGAACTTCCTCTTGTAATTGCATCTGGTGGTAGAAGCCCACCTTTGCCATCCCCTTGCTCTGCTCCATCTCGCTTCCTTGCGTCGTCTCTTTCCCTCGGTTCTCTGGTCCAACAACATAACAATCGCGGAGTAGAATGTTTGCTGGCTTGAAATCACGGTTAACTATGGCCATCGTCCGGTGATGAGCAAGGCCTATTTCTATTTCTTGGGTAATGCGAAAGTTATGTAGCCGTAGCCATGATGGCGGTGGTGGGAACAGCTCTTCACAACTTGAAAGTGCCTGGCCTGGGATGGTGTCGTCGACGTCACCGGTTCCCATGTCGGCAATCACCGGGGTCAGGCCTTCGACGTCAAACACATTGTACCTATCATCCTCAAGATGCTCAGTTGCATTCATCTCTGCCATGCTTGCGCGAACGACTCCAAGTGGATACCCAAGTCCTGCCCGAGAAATTAAGCCAAACACCGATCAAGAAGAGCGAACTGCAACGCCATCAAAATCAAAGAAACGATAGCGAAGCTTCTATATATTGGTGACACGCGCAAGTCAATCCTTGCAAAGAGCCATTACGTAATTGCACCGCACCTACCAGATTTGTCAGACACTCTTTCCCAAACGAAGGCGCAAAAGATATGATTTTTTCTTTTCCAACGCGTAAAACTGATTGGCATAGAATCGAATATCGACTCCCGCCGTTCTACAGAGAAGACGACTTACATCTTGAGAGCTATCGTATAACTTCTGCTTTTCGACGGTTTCCTACGTGACTGCAAGGCGTAGTTTCATGGTAAATGTAACGCGGTTTCATCCGGTACTGGCCATGATGAGAAGACGACTTACATCTTGAGAGCTATCGTGCGGCCCCACCCTTTTGACAAATAACTTCTGCTTGTCGACGGTTTCCTTAGTGACTGCAAGGCTTAGTTTCATGGTAAATGCAATGCGGCTTCATCCGGTACTGGCCATAATGAGAACCTGAGCCATCTAACAAATTTTGATTGGCATGGTGTGGAGAACAGTTGAGAAGTCTGGGTTTTCTGCCAAAGTAGATTGGAGAAAGATGGAGAACAGTTGGATCATTGAGATGGATTCCCTCCCTGCATCCCAGCGTATGGAAACAGCTAATAATGTAGTTCGCAGGATGCCCACGCACATGGCCGATGTTGTGAAGAAGAACCAAAATCAACCGTGCATGTTTGCGTTCGGCCCTTACCACCACGACCACCCTCTCCTGCGGCAGATGGAAGTGCACAAGCAAAGAGCTGCCGAGAGTTTCATGAGGAGGTCAGGAAGACCACTGATTATCTTCTACAAAGCTGTCTCGCCGATTTGTGGGCAGCTAATGGCCTGCTACGAACGCTTACCACCCAAGTGGCGGGAAGAGAAGAAATTCGTTAAGATGATGGTCACAGACGGCTGCGCCCTCATTGAGATCATCCGTAGCCTCGCCAGCCACCTCGGCCTGCAGAAGAGAGCACTAGCTCATACGAATTCAGTAATTTATAACGATTAATTTCTTGGGCAAAGGCAATATTTCACTTATTACAATCATAAACGCAAAGAGGACCGCAGAGAAGCAAGATGACTGAAGGTTGTAAAGAGAGAATGATAGATCAAAACAGAGGAGAGCAGAATAGTATGTAGGACTTGGAGTACAAAAAAAAAAAATCATTCTAATAGTAAAATTGTCATTCAATATTGTGGAATTTTCATTGGCTACTGATTTAGTACTCCTACTTAAGAGATGGTAGTGAATTAGCTAGCAATTTTAACTGTTGAATAAATATTGCTAATGGCATCAAACCTTAAAGCTGCCATGGTTACTCTCAGATTCTGCCTCTTCATAAATAACATGATCCATACTGACAAGACTCCGTTGGTGACTACATCCTTAATCCCGGGCAAAGAAAGCAATTAGCCTCCCAGTAATTACATTTTCTTACTTACCACTATCAATATACGAGTGCAAATCTTACTACTAATATTGTAGAAAAAAACATCATCGGATCAGTTTTCATGAAAAAATTTCTCACACAAACTGGTTCAAAACCAATTTCCCGGTCATTCTGGATGGCTTAAAACGATCACAAAAAATACAATTCATCTACACACTCTTGTAACTCTTTTTAATTTTCAAGACAGGCAACCAGCATTATATCATAGCATAGATTGATTTATAACAAATCATGTATAACTAACTAAGTTCATCACAAACGAACCAGTTGACCACTGATACTAGAAAACAAATGCACCTGTAGAACGAAACAACCAAGTAGTCAAGTGTATGTGTATATATGTATATATATATATAGGTCGTCCCCAGATTGCTTATTTTTTCAAAAATACCTGAACCCCTCCCCAAAACATCAGCGGTGGCCGCACCGGCTAGATCCGGCCGTGAGCGGCTAGCCGTACCACCATATCTAGCCGCACCTTTTTGTAAAAGAAAAACTAGAGGTATTTGGCGGCCGCAGCTTTTTTGGAAAAAAAATAAGGGCCAGCATCATAAAAAGGAGGCCCGGTCAGAACCAGGCCGCCGGTGACACTCAAAGGGGTTTTTTTGTTTTAACAAATTTGGGTTTTTTTATGATACGGGGCAAAAACCTCTTTTATCTCAACGTAAGATAGAGAGAATTTTTGCTCAGCTTAAGTTTTGTCGTCCCCAAAGTTAATAATAGTAAAAGTACAACCCTCCACCCCACCGACTGTTAGGTTATGGCCACGAACGACCGTTGCCAAAACCTGGCCACAGGCGATTTTTTTTTGGTAGTCATAGGCCAAGTCCACTTGACCGGACATGGCCGACTTGACTGGACATGGCCGTCTTGACTAGACATGGCCATCTTGACCGGACCGGACATGGCCGCCTTACCAGATTTGGCCAGGTCACGTCCAGGTCTAGCCTAACCTGGTGGGCGATGGCTAGATTTGACCCTTTTTTTTTAATAAAGGCACAACCAAGTTTGGCTGCCGCCGGCCTAGCTGGCCACCGCCAAGTCGGACATGGCCATCCCCGATCCGAGGGACATAGCCAAGTCGGATATAGCCTGTGCTGAAGTTTGGGGACAGCCGTTGGATCGCGATCCAACGGCTATAATTCCTTCCCGTCCCCCCACCCTCCTCCTCCCTCTCTGTTTCTCGAGACCACCAGCTGGCGACCTCCGCCAGCCTCCCGCCGGCCCCAAGACGAACTCCACCGCGGCCCCCAACCCACCGCCGCAGTCCCCCCCCTCCCCCGCAGGCCGAGACGAGCTCCGCCGCGGCCCCCGCCCCCGCCCTCCTCCTCTCTTCTCCTCTCTGTTTCTCGAGACCACTGGCCGGCGACCTCCGCCGGCCTCCCGCCGCCCCAAGACGAACTCCACTGCGACCCCCAACCCACCGCCGCAGTCCCCCCCCTCCCCCGCAGGCCGGGACGAGCTCCGCTGCGGCCCCTGCCCCCTCGCTCGGCCTCTGCCCTGTTTCCCCCGCCCCCGCCGCCCGTGTCAAAATTACCCTGCGCCGTCTCCCCAAGCCACCCCATTTCCCCCACCCGAGTGAGGGGAGCGGCGGCTGCGGCCTGGGGGAGAGAACGCCACCGCCCCCACCCTGTTCGCCCCCCTCCCCCCCCCACCCACCGCCGCCCGTTTTGCCCCTCCCCCGCTTCGTCTCCCCCCGCCCGCCCCCACTCGCAACCGCCGCCCCCACCTTCGAGATCCCCCACCCACCCCAGCGGGCGGCCGACGGCGAGGTCGCCGGCGGTGGGGTGGGGCGGCAAAACAGAGGGGGGAAGAACAAGGGAGGGTAGTTTCGTAATAAAAACTTGACTCGATCCCGACTCGAGTCAATATTACAAAATAAATTTTAAAAAATAAAATAATTTCGTAATAATAACTTGACTCGATCGAGACTCGGTCAGGTTTTTATTACAAAATTATTTTATTTTTTTAAAATTTAATTCCTAATATTAACTAAAGCTAGGATCGCGTCAAATTTTTATTACAAAATTATTTTACTTTTTAAAATTAATTTCATAATATTGACTCGAGTTAGGATCGAGTTAAGTTTTTATTATGAATTTTTTTAAATTTATTTCATAATATTGACTCGAGTCAATATTAAGTTTTTATTTCGTAATTTTGACTACGAGTCAGGATCGAGTCAATCCCGACTTGAGTCAATATTAAAAGTAAATTTAAAAAATAAAATAATTTCATAATAAAAACTTGACTTGATCCTAACTTGAGTCAATATTATGAAATAAATTTTTTAAAAAAATAATTTCGTAATAAAAATTTGACCCGATCCTGACTTTAGTTAATATTACGAATTAAATTTTAAAAAATAAAATAATTTCATAATAAAAACTTTACCCGATCTTAACTCGAGTCAATAATTTGACTACGATCCTAACCGATATTAAAATTATTTTTGTAATAAAAATAAAATAATTTTTGTAATAATATTGACTCGAGTCTCGATCGAGTCAAGTTATTATTACAAAATTATTTTATTTTTTAAAATTTATTTTGTAATATTGACTCGAGTCGGGATCGAGTCAAGTTTTTATTACGAAACTACCCTCCCTTGTTCTTCCCCCCCTCTGTTTTGCCGCCCCACCCCACCGCCGGCGACCTCGCCGCCGGCCGCCCGCTGGGGTGGGTGGGGAGATCTCGAAGGTGGGGGCGGCGGTTGCGAGTGGGGGCGGGGGCAGGGGGAGACGAAGCGGGGGAGGGGCAAAACGGGCGGCGGTGGGTGGGGGAGGGGGGCGAACAGGGCGGGGGCGGCGGCGTTCTCTCCCCCAGGCCGCAGCCGCCGCTCCCCTCACTCGGGTGGGGGAAATGGAGTGGCTTGGGGAGACGGCGCAGGGTAATTTTGACACGGGCGGCAGGGGCAGGGGAAACAGGGCAGAGGCCGGATGGGGTGGGGCAGGGGCGGGGGCCGCGGCGGAGCTCGTCCCGGCCTGCGGGGGAGGGGGTGACTGCAGCGGTGGGTGGGGGGCCGCGGTGGAGTTCGTCTTGGGGCGGCGGGAGGTCGCCGGCGGTGGTCTCGAGAAACAGAGAGGGAGAGGAGGAGGGCGGGGGCGGGGGCTGTGGCGGAGCTCGTCCCGGCCTACGGGGGGAGGGGGGGGACTGCGCCGGTGGGTGGGGGCCGCAATGGAGTTCGTCTTGGGGCGGCGGGAGGCCGGCGGAGGCCGCCGGCCAGTGGTCTCGAGAAACCGAGAGGAGAGGAGGAGGGTGGGGGAGGGGGAAGGAATTACAGCCGTTGGATCGCGATCCAACAGCTGTCCCTGAACTTTAGCATCTGCAAGTTGCCTATGCTGAGGCACAGATAAATTTTTACCGTATATATATATATATATATATTTCAAGGTATCACGTTCAATACACAAACATAACGGTAATAATGAATAGAAGCTTCAAAGCAAAAAAACACAACATCAAGCGACATCGAAAGCAAACGACGACTAATCAATTCAAACTAAAGCAGAAGAACATACACTAAATAAAAAAACACAACTCCCAACCCAAAATCAGACTACGAAATGAACAAAGGAAAAAGAAAAAAGAACGGAAGTCTATAGAATAATTATTGGAATTGCAACAAACCGTAGACGGGTGGACGAAAGCTGTGAGCCAGTTGGCCGGTGAGGGCCGGATAAAAGCAGAGGTGTCGACAGATTCAATCTTTGAGTTGACCCCTACGAATTAGAAATTTTTTGGTAGGAAAGGGCAAGGAATTAGGGCTGCTAAACGAGTTGACCTCTACGAAGAAGAATTTTTTGGGAGGAAAGGGAAAGCAGTAACGGTTGCTAAATGATCTGAGTAAGCCAAGTAAAATTTGGTTTGAGGTTGAATGAATTTTGAATATATATATTCGAGTTTGGCTCGAATATTTTTATATTATTTGAATTTAAATACCCTTAAATTGTTTAATTTTGATGAGCTAGGGCTTCAACTTAAATACCTATCATCTAAATCATCTCACTTCTTTGTTATTATATTATATATAAATAAACATAACTAATTATAATTAAATTTATTAGTATATATATATATATGAAGACTATATTAGTATATTATTTTATCGAATCAAGCTACGAGTCGATTTCGAGTCGAGTTCGAGTTATAACTGAGTTAAGTCAAGTTGAACACTATCTTGCTCAAACTCAGCTCGAAGGATTTGAGTTCGAACTCGAACGTTTAAATGTCGACTTTCGAGTTGAGTCGAACTGAACAGACCCTAAATGCTTTTGTGCTGGCTCACTCAATTAGCATCCCTAGCAAGAACCATATTTATTTTATAAACATAAGGGTAGAACCATATTAGAGACGCAAACGCCCACTAAGAATGATTAATTAAATTTATATTAAAGCCAAATGTGTCATCCTGATTCCGATTCCGACTTAATTTGTTCTCTTCTCTGTGGAAAATACAGTGTGGTTGCTCACTAGCTTGCAGACTATGTTAGACGCTTGTCCTTTGATTCTGGTTAATGCATTTTGGTTAAAAAAAGAAGAAGAATTAATTAGTTATTAGATATAAGACAATATTATGTTGCATTATGAGCACATTTTAAAACGGCAGAGCCATCATAGTTACCATAGATATAAAATAAAACCAGGCAAACATGGAAAACCAAAATCCAAAAAATATATCAGCGTAATATTTACTTCTTTTGTCTATTGGTGTGTCTTGTGACATGTAGATGAACCTGTTATTTGTTGCATAAGCGGGGGTGACCAATCGCCACATTTTTGTAATATTAGCGGGGTACTTGCATGTTATAATGAGCAACTATTTCAACTTTCATCCATTAATATTTCACAGATTAGTTTTCATGTTGCAGGAGAATGAAATCATGAAGGAGCTGTGTACTCTTATCCTCCAAGTGCTAAATCCCACCTCGTCAATGGCGGCCAATATACAAGGCATCCACATACTAGACGTGTATAGGAAAAGCCTCATTCATGGCCAAATCAGAAAGCCAATATCAGATCATGTCCCTAGAGTCTCCACCTTCTTCCGCCTCTTGACTTCCTCAATAAAACCCAACAAGGCCTCAGCTGCACCCAATTCTCTACTACACATTCTATCGGCCACCGAGCTTTCAAGAGCAGGCGTGAGCTTCAAGAGAAGTGAAACGACCAATCTCAAAGACGTTCATTTCTTCCCTCACTCTGGACTGTTTGGGAACGGGGCAACTCTCATTCTCCCTAGTGTTGCAGTGGACCGTATAATGAAGGTGGTCTTCTTCAACCTCTTGGCATATGAGCGGCTCCACAATGCAGGCGGACGATGGAGCGAGCTTACATCCTTCTTCTTCCTCATGTCAAGTTTGATGAAATCTGTTGATGATGTTCAGCTTCTTCTGGAGCTTGGAATCATCCAGAAGAACTCAATGTACAGCAACGAGGAGGTGGTCACTCATTTCACTGATCTGTCAAGAGACATACCCTTGGACCCTTGTAGTGAAGTGGCAGCCATGGTTGGGGAGATGAACAGTTTTTGCAACTCAAATGGAGCCTTCCAAAAAGCTGCACCTAATTGGAGGCGATACCCCTTTATGTCTGCTCTAATTCTGGCCTTGACTTTCGCTCAGGCGTTTTTTGCCATTTATCCTTACTATAACAAACATTCTTCCTAGATCAATCAGCTTCGTCAGATTATTTACGGAGTTGTTGAAAGTGACCATGTAATTTAGTAGATACGAAAGTATACAGTAAATGGTTTTTTTTTCATTTTTGTGATCTTAGAATTAATTTAGGCAAAATAACCTATTAGATCGTATTTGGGTGTATTATTAGTTATAGAGCATGTTATTTAGATGTTGTAATATTTGTTGTATTTTATGGATTTTTTTATTTTTTTAGGATTTATTACAAATTAGTTATTATTTTTGACTCTAGCCAGTGTCGAGTCAAATTTTATTTACAAGTTTGCTACCGATCACCCGAACACTTCCCATCTCCTTCCCCCAAACCCCGACACTTCTCCTCTTCACCCGCTCCAAACCATAGCTGACGCCCTCGGTTGTCGCTCCTCGTCGTGTTATTGTCGTGTCATCTCAACCACCCTCGGCCATCGTCCAGCCACCGCGACGCTGGAATCGCCCACGATTGTGCTGCTTCTCCCGACCCAATTCTGCCGCAACCGTGACATCGACGCCCCTCCCCTACATTCCTCCCCCCCCCGCTACCTAGCACTGCCGTCGAGGCCAATTGTGAGTCCGATCGGAAGGACCGACCGCCTCAACCGAACTCGACGCCGTCATCGGTGGTCATCGCCGCCGTGGCCGCCCTTGTTGTCACCACCATTTGGTCAAGCTCGCCGAGACAGTATTAACCCTTACCCCCGATTGCCCCGCCGCAACAGTCGCCGAAAAATTGCTGGAACAGTTACCGGAATAGTTGCCAGAAAATCGCTAGAATTCGCCGGAAAGCCGGATTCATCGAAATTCGTCGAAAATTACCTGATCTTCCACCAAATCCCTCCTGTCGAAACTTATCGAACTTCGGACGCCACAGGGTGCCGAATTCGAGCCACGAACCGCACGAGGTATAATTTATTTTAATTTAATTATTTAAATTTAATGATTATTAGAACTGCATGCTAGGATGCTAGGATTTAATAATTGACATATTAGATATTTTCATGTTAATAAAAATATGAATGTGTGTGATTGTGTGATATTAAAACAAATGTTAAAGAATTAATTAGGCAAACTAAATAATTGTTGTAATCTAATATGACGTAGAGTAGGAAAACTCATACTGATTATTATTGATGTGATTATCATATAGGATGTGTATGCATCATGAGCAGGCGTTAATATTTAGTTTTGATGTGTAGGAACCGAGTAGAAGCTTGCTGCCTAGGCACATGGACATGCCTGAAGCTTCTACCAGGTTTGTTAGGACACGCTTCTCACGTTTTATTGCTCCATTTTATCAGTGATTTAATTTCTAGATAGTCGAACGTGTCATGTGGATGATTTATCAGACCCCACCTAACAAGGGTCATCTAGTCAATTATTTTCTTTGGAATTAATAACCCTCGAGGATGAGATCTCTCGAGTTTATTTTCGAAAATAAAATCTACCTTAAGTTGCCTCCGGGCCTATTATAATAAATCCCGACCTAGCCCTATAAATAGTTTTTACCGAGCTTTCAGTGAGACAAGAGGAGGTGGATCGACTCGCACGTAAGGGCAAAGGTTTCCCAAGAGTGGGATTAGAAAGGTATTGCTGAGAGTGGCACAGTACCAACTAGATCGGGATGCTGTTGAGTTAGCTGCTCAATGGCTCCTCTGTAGTTGCCCTTACAAAAGTTCTGAGGGAGATATATAATTGTTTGTTTTCCATGAGAGTTTGCTCTCATGTTTCAGTTTAATATTAGTTATTTTCCGACTAGTGACAATTGTTGCCGATATTTTCTTACTATATATGTAAGTGAGGAAGATGAATGGAATATGTCGGCCTTGATGAAGGACTAGCGCTTGCATTGCACACACATACCTGGTGCTACGTCAACTTTTGCATAATATGTGATGTGGGTTGAATGATGCTTGTGGATATGCATGTTAGTGTATATATGCATGTGTTTGTGAGGCTCGTATGCTATGTTTTACAAATGTTTGGAGTTTTTTGAAATGTTCTGGAAATATTTTAGGAAAAATTCTAAATATTTAGGAGTGATTTGCTATGCTAAAATGAAAATGAACCAAATGTGATAAACATAATTTGCAGGTGGGTGAGACCCGATTACAATGTGTTGATGCTTTGAATCCTATTGTGATGTAAATTATTGTTTTATATATATACTATATTATGTCGTGTTTTAATAGGTCATCCCCTTATTGCATTTTTAGGAGAGATTTTATCCATTTTATTTCAGAACTTTGAATAAATTTTGTTTCTATTTTAATTATTTTCGGTGTGACCATTATCATGATGTTCACGTAGCATCCTGCTAGAGTTTTGTATCTCATTCATACATTGTTTGCGTATTAGCGGCGTACTCTATCTTGAGACGTCGAGAGGGTTATATCGTTGTCGTTTAAGTTTTGGGTAACCAAATTAATCGGTTTACGAGTAGTTCGATTCATTATAACGGTTCCGGTCCGGGTCGAGAGTAAACTGGTTTAGGGTGTTACAGTAGTAGTAGTAGTAGTAGTAGTAGTAGGAGGAGGAGGAGGTGCCATTGTTCCACTCCAAATCGTAGAGGACCTCCTCTAACTGCTTCTCCATGATGTTGAAGTTCCTTCCATTGGGCCAGTCATACCACAGGTCATTCACCACCAGCTTTCCAGTGTCGGTCAGGCTCATGAAGAGAATTGCATGGAACTGTTCCGGCCAGGGTGCCGGTGCCGGATCGTAGCCATGGCAGATGCAGGTAGTGGTGGCCATGAAAAGGAGGAAGGATGAGGCTGCGATTGCCCACCACATACTCTCTGCTTTTGGACCATAGACAAAGTGCGTATTTAAAAATATTTTCACAATTCTTAGAATCAATATATACGTGTACTTAAGTTTTCGTACTTTTTTTCCCAAGCACAATAAGTTGTCATGCTTATTATAGGATTTTGACGCATTTACTTAAAATTTTGTGTTAAAAAAGTGTATCATGCTTTGAATCTAGAGTTCTCGGTGGTGGAGGAACCGGATCTGCATTTTTCAGCTGATTAAGTAATTCATGATCTTGATTTATTGAACTGTTGATAACTTAATACTAATACAGCCGCACGCATGCGTACATAATAATAAACTATATGGATCATTGTCTTCTCTGCACACAAATATTATCGAGTGTCAGCCAAAGCCGGTTGTATCAGGGATAGGTCGTTGTAAAAAATACTTGTATACACAGAATAATGGTGAATGGTTTTGCTTTGGCGTGGTTCAAATCAAATTTAGAGACAATTCAAGCATATCATTAGTTTCCCACAATTCTGAGTTGAGCTAAATTTGAGACTAGTCGAACTCGAACACCACAGTGTACAAGCACTGTATGTTGAGCTGGCGTTTGTATTAGAGTTGGAGGCCCCACAGTTTTGATCTTCAAACTGACGAAGCTTCGGTGAACACAAATATAGCTCGCCGCTCTTTCTTCTTCTATTTTGCTTCGAAGGGCCAGCTTGCTCAATTAGAACCCTCCCACAAATTCCTCAAGTTTAAAACTGCTACGTTTCTTTCAAAAACAAACAAAAAAACTGCTACGTTTGTATGACACAGCTACAGATTTCCATTCGGACAATTACCAGTTCCGGATCACTATTTGGCAGGATTTAACCTACTGCCATTGAGTTCATAGAACTCTGCATCTTGCTTTCTGACATAAGAGTGACAAAATCTTGCATCGAGAGCCAAAATTTGAGCATCATTGAAAACAATCACCGATGACACTGGTTACACCAAATATCACAGCATCAATGCAAGCAACACATTTGGCCCTTACCCCATCCACAATCTCATCATATTTGTAATAACATTAAGGCAAATGCTTATCTCCGTGCCCTCTTCTTCTGCTTTTCTTGCTCCCAGTACCTCCCTCGTCACTCTTCCCTTTGTCGCTTCTTTGACAAATGCTCATCTTTAGCCTTCTGTGTTTCGTAGGCTTTTTTTCTCTTCATCCTTGAGCTTCTTCCTTTTCATCTGCAATTATTTTATTCAATTTGGATTAGGAGCTCGAACAAATAAAGATACTTGTGAAGAGCAGTAGCAGTGTCTGTGTCATAGAAGAAGATAAAAATAAGAAGTCTTTAAAACAGGAAGAACCTTGTCATATGTCATCAATCGCAGCTGATGGACAAGGGCATAGATTTATGTCACTGGCTTCCCTAACAACAGCCCTTTTCTTCTCGAGCAGTGGCCTCTTTCTAGGAGTTGGGTTCTTTGGCTTGGAAGCAAATGGTAGTGCTGCTTGCAAAGTTTTTGGGACCACCAATGGATTTAACTTCCTGGGTTTTCTTTCAATACCCTGCGATTTTTGGGAAAAATTTAAAAACCAACCCAGCTAAGAACAAGGTGACAAAACACACATCTCACGTGAACAAACACCACCACTCCAAAAGCTAGTGATACCTTGTACAGAGAATCTTTGTTAACTGGAATCTGAAGATTGTTTTCTCTTCTACGTTCTGCAACTGCCTTCATGCCCTTCCAGTCTCATCATGTGGTTGAAGAGCATTTGTCAATGGACTATAAAATTTGGGCACTTCAACCTGGGTCCATGCCCTCAAGAATACAATATCACTCATCAGAATCTTGTCCTCAAATGTGCATCTGGCAATACCTTCTCTGATTACTCCACCATTTTTCTTAGGTCTGTTACCAAGCTCCTCTTTTGCAGCCTATGCAAGTAACAATTATTGAACACAAAAAACTTGGCTCATGAGAATGAAATGGAAAAAGACACAGTCCAGTAATGTGCAGGAGATAAGGATATTAATACCTTCTTAACTTGGCCTCGAATTCCAGTACGGACAGATGCACCTTCAAACCTTAGCTATCTCAAGATCTGATGTGAACATATCTCTAAAAGCTGTCTTTTTGAAAATTTTTGATGGGTAGCTGACCAGCTTTATTTTCTTCACTAGGCGAACTGCATGGTTAAACTCCAAAACAATGGTTGTAGCAATGATTCGAAACCCAGGCTGATAATCATGAAAAGCCAGTTAGAAAACGAAATAGAAATATAACATAGTCAACAAATTCTGACGCTCACTGAACTTGACTGTTAGAAAGATTTTCCACAGCAACTACTCCAATATTTGGTGGCACAAGTGGGGCCCAGAACAATGGTTGTAGCAATGATTCGAAACCCAGGCTGATAATCATGAAAAGCCAGTTAGAAAACGAGATAGAAATATAACATAGTCAACAAATTCTGACGCTCACTGAACTTGGCTGTTAGAACGATTTTCCACAGCAACTACTCCAATATTTAGTGGCACAAGTGGGCCCCAGAACATGGCAAGGCAATGCATAAGCTCAGGAGTGTATTTAAGCATTCTAAGGCGTCCATTGTGATCTTCAATGGCATACACAGGAGTTGTCTCATAGCGCCTCCAACCAACTGATACAATTATCAGGTCCCTTGTCTTCAACACCTTACGGTGCCAACGATGCCTTTTTATCCGTACCTTCAAAGTAGTACTTAAGCACTAGAAGAAGAAGAAATTTCCTCCCCAAATTAAAATTTTAAAAAGGATATAAATGCAACAAAACTTGTTTTGAGTCTTTTGACCACTGGATTTGGAAAAAAAATGCATACAGGAAAAAGACAAGACAATTCTAAGCAGGATGTCCTCAATGGCAACCATTGGCTCGCATAAATTATTGTAAGCACCAAAAGGTCATACTGACGATGTGTGTAATGTCCAAATTGTAAAGCCAGAAGGAGCAGTAAATAAAAGTTAAATTGGTCAGATTACATTATACTTACCTTCATATACCCCACATTTTCTTCTCCAAGACCAACACCACCAACTAGAATAGGATACCTAGGGTCAAAATGCTCCACCATTTCGTAAGGGACACTATGAACCTCCAACCTCATATATGTCCCAGTCCTAAATCCCTTGATCTCAACCCTCATAGCTTCATCTAAGTCATTGAGTTCTGATAGATTCCTCTGTTTTCGAAGCTCATGCTCCTCCAACTGGACAACACTCGATATCAGCAAAAGGTTTCAACTAAAGCATCATCTTACTTTCCACAAGAGAAATTACAACCAACTCTACCTTATCAAAGAATCCACCATCGTGACCCTGATTTCCATGCCTTATCCGCTTTGTATCATGAGATTCTTCATCTGGTGACTCAGTCCCGTCATATGTAAGCTAAAAGTCAAGGTCAACTATTTTAAGCCAATTAGTTGGTACTTGGGAGAATAAAAAACATCCACTAATAAGCATGAAAAAAAATCCAAGAATCAAATTCACTATAGAAGGATATTGAGCATCAAATTATGCACGAAGTGCCATCTTCTTAAGCTTTCTTTCTTCATTTGCTGCTTTATCACTGGCAGATACCTTCATTTCCTCCTCACCCTGTGAATCCACTGAATACTGGCCCATATGCTTTTCCCGTCCCCAGATCTTCAAATTCACCAAATGCATGATCATCATCATCAGCACCATTGTCAACATTAGTTTGGCCGCTTTGAGCTGCCTTCGCCCAATCTCCAGTAACAAAGCAATCACGAAGAGTCTCAACAAGTTCTATGTTTGACCAGTCTTAATGTTTATAGATATTAAATGTGGAAGAATCCTCTGCATTAACATTATCAGAGTTCAACATTTGTTTCTTTTTCTGCAACATAACAGAGAATTATATTAAGGGACTAACTACCTTGTAACTGAATCTCAATATAATAACGAACTCCCAACAGAATTAACCAACGCGCCTGCTATAAACCTTTATCTCATCCTTTGGCTTGAAGAATTCATCCCCATCACTTTCTTCACTCTCGCTACTTATCAGGAGATTCAATAGTAGATTTGGATGAATTTGATGTGGTACAACCATAAACAAGTTGCATTAGATTGACAGTTTGACTGCAAACTGTCCTTTCAACCAATGTCTCCTTCCATTTTGAAGCATTTTCCTAATCTTCTCCTGCTGATAAAATTTCTATGAAGAGCTTAGAAATCAAACATAGAAATACCCTCTTCAAATTGTCGTCATTAAACACCTTTCCTGTTCATAACATGGGCTCCATAAGATGATATTGATGGTCATATATAATGCACAAAACAGCTAGCATAAAACATTAGTCTTAGAGAAAGGCAAAGAGCATTCCATAAATGACAAACATAGATCTTTCATGGTAAGTCAAATTGCCATCAATTTGAATGTGAGAACAAGTAGTCAATATTACAATTCCATGTTGTCAATCCCAACCAATTAGGGATATAGCATAGGTGATGAAGAAAATGATACAAAGGTTAAGCGTTTGAGATATCTTTCACTAATCAAACTTTTCAATTTATTTCCAAATCTTAAGCACCTTTAACGTGATTTCCGAGAGCTACAATGCATATCCAGGCACAAATGTTATAAAAATGAGGTGACAACTTAGGAACAAATAAATTTTATTTTTCCAGGCTGAATAAATCAATTTAGAAAGGAGGATAAGTCATTATTATGATGAGCAAAAGGAACACAAAATACACGCAACACATTCCCAAGAGGGAAGGTATCAATTTTTACCATTTGCAATCGCCATAATAATCTTCATCTTCATTTTCACTTTCTCCCGAAAAATCAAAACCGGAAAGAAGATCATCATTATCCTCCTCATCTCCAGAATCCTGATATGAAAAATTAAAACAAAGCATCAAGTTCTAAAAAAAAAATTCAGAGACTGATCCCATAGGGAATAATCAAACAGAGTTTAAGTTTCAGTTAATCACCTTATTTAAAGATGTGCCCAACTAATGGTAGAAAGGTTTTTTTTGTCATTATTCTAATAGAATCATTTGAGGGTAAACAACAGTATAAAAAGAATCAAGTGAAGGTAACCAGTTTAAGATGTGATATTACAACGTTAATCAGTATTTACCAATTACTCATGTCATTTTCTAGGAAGTACCAGTGTCATCCATCATAAAGTTGGCAAGTACAAGACTACTGAGTCACATTACAGAGTAAAGATTAACACTTTCGCACATCTTACAAAACTATTCCCACACAAACAATGAATTTAGCAAAAGGTGTTATAACACCAGCAATAATGTCCTTGCCTAGAAGCATCAAAAAATTAAATGTGTTTAGCTCTTAGAGTCTTCGCTCCCATGTTTCCATCAGCATAATTTAGATATGATGTGTGATGCAAGCAAACAATGATCTAAAGTCAACCTCTTGGATACAAAAACAAATCATAAGGTTTGTGCTTACCTCTAATTCATCTAATTTTGAATCATCAAATGAGATCGCTTTCCTTCTCAGCCTCCCATCGCGATACTCAGTTTGTTCCTTTGACTCAACACTTCCATCCGAAATATTTATATCATCTTCATCCTCCACATCCTCATCTGTAGCCAATGATTCTGTTTCCCCGAGAGGCTCATCATTCTGTACATTGCCGTTGTTTACTTCGTGGCTATCTATTTCACCTCATTTTGGAACACTATCATCATTATTAACAGATAAGGAAGGACCAGCTTTATGAAACTTTGATCGAATTTTTCATCAATTGAGTATTTGGTGTTCTGAATGTTTCACCAATAACTCTCCTACATCAGCTTTTCCTGAGTGTCATATAAAAATAAATCAAATCAGAACTAAACCAACCTATTTTATAGATTGCAATACATCAACTTGATTGGAATCTCATTTTCATCAACTTTTGAAAAATGGACAAGATGGTCGTTGATGTTTATATAGACAGCATCTTTGTCACATAAAAGATCCCCAAGACCAGACATAGAAGCATAAAAAAGTTTTTCTTTGTCGCAAAGGCCCTTTTTCTTTGCAGCAGATGGCAAAGGACAGGGATCAGGTAAGCTTGTAACACCAGATAAATTGAAGTCGCCAACACCAGCAATATACACCTTCATACAATAAAAGAAAAGCGTGTAATGTATAAGTACAATTAAATTTCCAGTGCTAACTTCATTAAATGTGCATAAACTCAAAAAAGTCAAAGTTGCATACCTTAGAGCCCATCTTCATATTGCAGCCACGAAGGTAACCAAATAAAGTTATGTTTCTATCACATTTTTTCTCTGTATGCACTTTTTCAGGCGGGGTAACATCTTCAAAGCGATCAACCAATACATATGGATGTGAAGCTTGCCATCATAAAGGACGAAGTATCTTCACAGAAATAAATCTAGCAAGATTATGAACCTCACGCTTTGGATACCTGTTTCATCAAAAAGAAAAAATAAAATAAAAATACATTTATAATCAAATGCGATCGGCTAGGAGATGAAAGAAAAATTACTCAAGAACATAGGGGAAAAAAATGACTTACCTTCTGTGAATTAGACCGGAGAGGTAAAATAGTTTAGCTCCATCAAATATCTCTGTCCAAAAGCGATGTTTAAGGTTCTTTTTTGTCTTTTTCAATTTCTTCACATCCTTGAATTGATCAAGATGTGTAAGCAGCCCCATAACTTGAGGAAAACCATGCACTTGCAAAATATTAAGAAACTCAAAGGCTTCATACCAAGAAAAAAATGGTGTAAATAGTGTCTTCTAAGGGAAGAAGCAATCAAAACAAATGCACACACATGGAAGGACAGCATATTCGTTGAGAACCAACCATTTCAAAACCATAACTTCCATGAATGAGAAGCAACAAATCATCGGCAAACTTTGTGGCATCAATCATGCCATTGATGTCGTTTGAACACTCCAAAAACTGCAGTCTCCTTTTTTTCCTACAACATAAAAATTGCAAAAAACATGCTGGGTTTCAAGAACTTGTCTCCAAATGAATACCAGAAACGGAAAAAACAACACCATCCAAAACCTGAGGATTGCTACTTACAATCAATTTGATTGCTTTATTCATAAAATCATGTTGTTATAAACTGTACCATGAAGAGGAAATCTCATAACTGATTTTGATACAAGTCACAATGTTATAAACCTGATACAACAGTAATTGGTCCACGAACTTCGATGAGATTATGCTTTCTGTAATGTTTTACTATGCATTTGATTAACAGAGATTTTCCAACCTGAATAGACAGGATAAAAAGAAAATCATTCCTTTGTGGTTAAGAAGGAAAATGGACACAATCTCATAAATAATTGAAAATATAAGAAAATTTCAAAAAGGGAAAAAACACATTGGGAGGCCCATGCACCACAATCACGAAGGGGGCAGGTTCACCGGTTGAGCGGTCAATGGTAGGAGCATGAAGCCTTTTCTGCTCCTTCACTGTAGCAACTGACTGCAAGCGCTTGGCCTTCACCGAAGAAGTAAACGCAAAGGCTTGCCAAAAACAAAAAAAACACGTCAATGTTCAAAACCCCTTCTTTTTTGTCCCATCATCTACTGAACTCGCGCAAAAGAGTATAAACCCGTCAACCTTTGGATTCTGCTGTTCCTGGTTATCTTTTACATCGGAACCGAGCTTGCTTTTCTTGCTGTCCTTTTTTTATTCTTAGCAGATGGCCCTGCCTGACGTGCTCGATGGGATTTATGCCCCTGGTCAGCCCCAGCCAACGAATTCGCCATCTTCATATCAATATCGCAAAATCATGTACCTGTCGTCAAACAATGTGAGCTATGGCTATCTGTAATTACCAGCATACCTAAAGACAGAGAAGAGTCCCAATCGTGCCAGTTACGAGTTAAATATATGAGTAAAATGTACTGCAACACTAACAATGAGCCTACACGTTACTAATAATACGGAGGTACAAACCCTAAGAAGAAGAAGTTAAAACAGATTTTCTAGATGTTCATCGCGGTGGGGGTCGACGCCGGCCCCTGCGAATTGGAAGGGAACGGAAAAGAAGGGCTGAAGGCGATCCAGATGAGGGACTCGGCGGCGGCGAAGGCGGTGGCCATGGCGGGTAGGCAAATGGGAGGGAGTGTTTAGGGAAGAAGGAGTTTACCGAAATATGCCTGCCCTTTTAGCTTTTCCCACGGACGCAAATAATAAGGCGATGGCCGGAGTTAGGTCCGACTAATTCACGGACGCCTCTCCCTCACATTTGCTTCACCATTCTCAAATTTCAGATTCCAGCCGGAGTACTCTGTACATGTAAATTTATATTTATTTATTCGACACAAGCTCTTTATTATCAACTAGTGCAGTAAAAAATTTAAAATATAAATCTTTTGTTAAAAAGTATAATAAATGCATGACATTTTGTCTCCCAATAACTATTTTTTACCAAATTATTAACGATTTGATAAGGAAACAGCACATATTATTTATTATTAACTTCGTCAGTATAAAAAAATTTTATATATGACAGAGACCAGTTAACTAATTAGTTAATAATATTATTAGTATTGTTATGTGTACTACTAACAGGTATGATAATATACAAGTAACTCGAGTTTTGAGTTGTTTAAAGCAAACGGAGTAAGTAGGAACCAAAAAAAAAAAACTGGCGGTACCAACCGACGGGTCATCAGGGTCCGACAGGAGACTAACATTTATTCCTTCCAGGGTTCCACGCGGAAGAGACGACGAAGAAACATCCCTCCTTGGCTTCGACCGCTTGCTGCCTCCTCCTCCTTCCGTTGATCGCCGACTTTACTCTCTTTTTCTTCTTCTTCTTCTCTTCTCTTCGTCGGATTCTTTGCTGCAAGTCGGATTGGATGCGTTGAAATTGATCGGAAGCGGCGTTTTTGTTGTTGTTTGGATTGCGGGCGGGCGGCGGGATGGCCTCCGCCGGCGAAGACGATGCCGATGCCGTCCTCAGCGACGTGGAGGCGGAGGACGATCCGACACCGCCCGGTTTCCAGCCGGAAGGGCAGGCCGTCCCCGCCGATCGCCACCGGGAGGCCCTGACCGAGCTGGAGCGGGAGCGGGCGGCGCGGGCGGCGGCGGAGGCGGCAAGGACCGACATGCAGGCGGCCTTCAATCGCCTCAAGGGGCTGGCGCACGAGGCGATCAGGAAGCGGGACGAGGCGGCCAGGGAGAGGGATGAGGCGGTTAGGGCCAACGAGAAGCTGTCGGCGGAGCTGTCGGAGGCGGCGAGGGCGAGGGAGGAGGTCGAGAAGCAGAGAGACGAGGCTTCGCGGGCGGCGGAGGAGGCGGTGAAGGCGAGGGATGCGTCCAGGGCGGAGATCGAGTCCGGCGCGCAGTTACTGGTGAGAGGGATCGATAACATTACCAGGAAGGTTTCAGACTTCAAGACTTTCCCCAGCGGGCTTCCGAGGTCCAACAAATTCACCGGCTTGCCGGCCATTGCCCATGGTGTGATCAAAGGTCGAACGAGATTGTGGAGGAGCTGCTCAGGCAGCTTGACATGGCGACCAAGTCTGGGAATGAAGCTCGGGAGCAGATGGATCACCGGAATTATGAGATTGCCATCGAGGTCTCGCAGCTGGAAGCAACAATTAGTGGCTTGCGAGACGACCTCGCTAAGAAAACTGCCGATGTCGAGAGCTTGGAGAAGTCTATGGCCGAAAAGGATGAGAAGATTTTAGGATTGGAAAAGGAATTCACCGAGAAGCTACGCTTGGCCGAGAAGGATTTGCAGGATTTTGAAGAGAAGGCAAAAAGTTTGGAATCGAAGTTGGAATTGCAGAAGCCTTTGATTGTTGACCATTTGAGCGCTGTATCCAAGACCCATAATCAGCTCTGTGAAATAATCAAGGTGCTTGACCCTAATAAGCTGGACCAGGTGGGTTTCACAGAGTCTTTGTTTTTGGCAAATGAGGTAGATATGGAAGAGAATCTGCGAACTTCACTGTCTGTAATGTCTTCTATTTATGAATTGGGTAACATTATTTTGGATAAAGTGACGGACGAGGTAAAAGATAGGGGCCGAGAAGTAAGGGGACTGAACTTAACAATTGAACAGTTGGTGAAGGAGAAGAAACACATTGGTTCCTTGCTTAGAGGTGCATTGTCAGGCCACATGCCACTAGGTGAGAAAGCTAAAACAAGTGATGTCTTGCAAATTGCGGAGAACGGCCTGAGGGAGTCGGGATTAGATGTTCAATTTGATGATCTTTTCGCAAAAGAAAAGAAATCAGGCTCCATGGACATGAGGGAAAATGAAGTTTATACTTTGGTAATGACTAGCACGATACTAATAATTGTTGTGACTCATTTTTATACCCTTCCCAGCTTGAAACATTTTTCTTACATATATATTTCATATTCTTTAGGCTGGTGCATTAGAGAAGATTGTGAAGGCATCGCAGGTTGAAATTGTCGAGCTACAACATCATGTGGAAGCTCTAAGGTACTTCTTAAATTTTAGACATCACCTAGCCGATATTTTAAAAATACTTCATATTTAGTTGGATATCTTCCTTGTTGAATTTGTGTCAATACTATGGTAAAATTCACTTTTAGAGGCTTAATAAATCATGAAAGTAAATCATAAGATAGAATAAGAAAAAAAATACTTGATTTCAGAAATGTGTATGGTATTGGTATAAACAAATGAAAATTATAGCTTGATTACAAATTAAATTACATTAAATTTTTGCTAAGCATCATTAATATTGAAAGGGGGACGGTGGAAGACGGGGAATATATTTATAATATCCAAACACACTTTTGTGGGTGTTAAAAATTGTCTGATTTTATTTATCAGCAGAAATTTATTGCTATCGTCATCATTTCAGAGTTGGGATGTACGAAGTTGTTGATAACTCAATATCATCACTTCTCAATATGTCCAATACCAATTTGCACAACGAATATGTAGAACTTATGTAGACAGAGATTTGCAATGAGGGAAACAATCCTTTTAAAGTTTATTTCGATGAAATTTGGAATTTATTGGAGTTTGTGATTAATAATTTTACTTTTATAGCACATATTTGCTGCTGCCCAAGGGTCATAGAGCAAATGTTACATTTAACTATTTTGTTGCAGTGGTGGCTTTCTTGTTTTCATTCAAATCATCTGATGTATTCCCAAAATGAATGCAAGTTAACAGTTAGTACAGTTATTGTCTTCACCATTGCAATTGACAATTTGTCATAACACTTTTGTGATGTGACACATTCTTTAGAGAGTTACCTAATTAATCATTTATTACATATAATTTCCATGTAGCTTCCAAAGTGTTTTTTGTTCTTTCCATCTATTAATTTAGCTATTGTTTTTACTCATTAGGGCAGAAATTGACTTGCATAAAGCACATATGGAGGTTCAATCAAAAGAGATAAACCAAAAGAAGCAGTATATCAAGGAACTTGAAGAGAAGGAGCGGGCAGCTAATGAAAGTGTACTGTTTCTTCCCAGCGCTTTTGTTTAAATATTTTGTCTCTCAAGTTTGCTGAGATTGTTGTGATGGATGATTGGTAGCATGGTTTTGAATAATTGCCTATCATGAAGATCCGAATTAATAATTTACATGATTAAAATTCTGACAAGATAGTTTGATTATAATATATTACAGCTTCCATTGGTACCCAACATACTGTTTTAAGGATATCATAAAAGGCATGTGAACATTTATCGAAGACAGGAAGAAAGTATGGGGAGGACAAAAATGGCTTTTAAGAAATTTATGGAATGTGACTTGCTAAAATTGAATCAGTAATTAATGGTCATATTATCTGTGTAGTTCTAGTTTTCATTTCCACAAATGGTACGAATTAATGATGATAGAAAAATAATGGTGATGAGTCAACGTTTCTCATAAAGCTCAGAAGCAAACGTTATAGGCTTTTACATGAAGTTGTAAAAGTTACATTTTTGTAACAGTATTTTCAGCTATTTATGTATCAAATTTCTTGGCAATTACATCCGTATACCAGTCCTCTCCTCTTGCCAAGCATTAAATATCGCTTCCAGTATCTAATTCAACTGTTTGGCACTTTATGGTTTTAGGTTGAAGGTCTCATGATGGATATTACTGCAGCTGAGGAAGAAATTTCTAGATGGAAGTTGGCAGCAGAGCAAGAAGCGGCAGCAGGAAAAGCTGTTCAGGAAGAATTTGCAGCTCAGGTATTGTTAGTGCCTTTTACCTGAACACCTGCAGCAGTGATAATCATTGGGGTTCCAACTTACCCTTGCCACATCGACAAAGATTGCTGACCCCCCCCCCCCCCCCACACGCGCACACACACCAAAAAGAATAAAGAAGAAATAAAAAAATTCATATACAATGGTGCTTCTCAATTTGTTTCTTTTGTTGTTTCATTGCAGACAATGATAAACGTTGGTTTTCCCTGTTCTATTTTTTCTTCCAAATTTACAAGACGTACAAATCAATCTGTTTTGATTGTTCATTTGTCTGCTTAGCTTTGATGAAGTTTGTGTCGCTTGGAGAAATACTTATTTTGCATTCATTTTCCTCACAAAATGGAGTGCAGTTGTCAGCCATCAAGCTAGAGTTGGAGGAAGCAAAAGAGGCAATGCTAGAGTCCCATAATAAGCTTAAATTTAAAGAGGAGACAGCAGCAGCAGCCATGGCTGCTCGTGATGCTGCAGAGAAGTCTTTAAGATTAGCAGACATAAGAGCTTCGAGGCTGAGAGAAAGGGTGGAAGAGCTAAGCAGGCAGGTGGACGAAATGGACAACCGAGAAAATTTAGGTTTGCGAAATATGCCACGATATGTTTGCTGGCCATGGCAGTGGCTCGGACTCAACAGTGTCGGCAGCCAGGTAGGTCAAGAACAGAGCTCAAATGAGATGGAGCTTTCTGAACCACTCCTATAGTTTTGGTTTAAGTTAGGAGCATTTGAAGTGTAAATTATGCATATAAAGTATTAAAGAAAGAAGAAACTAATTCGTTGCATATTATCTTCTGTTCTCACGGTTTGATCCTGGTTCTTAATGCTGCACTTTTTCGTTTGTATTACGCGATGTACAAAATTATCTTTCTGCGTCTCTCTGCAGTCGGATTTAATGGCAATGCATGAATTTGATTTGCTTTTCCCCATGTCATCTGCAACACTCTGGTGTGTCAATTTTCTGCATAGAGATATGATGCGGATGACGAAGTATTCTTTATCGAGATGTTCTTTTTAGATCAGTGCTCGTGCGATCGTGCAGTGGAGTTTCCATTTCATGGCCAATGTAGTTTGTTGTTAAATTTTATCTTTTACCATTGAAGATTAGCTTTTGATTGATCATTATTATAGTTTTAAACTTTCTTTTTGGCTTCTAAAATTCTCTGAATTGATTTTATTCTGTGGCTTTGCCAGTCAAGGCTCTATGGATATATCTTGAATGGCAGTTTTTATTCCGAATCAATTAAATAAAGTTATTAAAATATTTTATTTTTCTTCTGATTTGGTTTATTTAATATTTTAAAATAATATATTTATTAATTTTAAGTGTAAAAAGAGCAATGTATAATAATTTTATTTTGTTATTTATTTATTGAATTAAAAAAATCGAAATAAATCTTAATCGTCTCCACTTCATGAAAATTAAATCTGAGCCTTGAATTATCAAACGAGAAAATGTTGGAACGCAAGACTCGCTTGAATCTTGAGAGGCGATTCGGCCTCATGTATTGGACGTGATCTCGGATAGAAAAAATTAAAATAATGATTGCCATCGAGCATGATGGGGCTTGTAAGCTGACACTGAACAATTACCGAAAAATACGGTGGCTAATTAAAACCTCCGAATTATCACTGAATTTTGGTGACAGATAAAAATGGGGATGGCAGCAAGAAGATTTGTTTATGGGGGCCTGTCAACTGGTCCATTGCTGTCCAAGTGGACACTTAGTGGAGTCAGTTCTACCGCTCAGGGTATGCAGAAACCATTCATGCAGACTTCTTGTTTTGGACTTTGGTGCCACTCATCCTGGTAGGATTAACTGCTAATCTACTTTCTTTCTATTTGACGATTGATGGTTACCGTTTTTCAATTACAATATATTGAAATTGAAGATAGTTTTGAAATAGAGAGAGCGTACATTTATTTTTCAGCTTATGCAGATATCTTTTTTGTTTAACAGTTTCATCTATTGCTTGCGTACTTTGTGTATTTACATTTGAATGACTCGTGTATTACTTTGGATTTCCGAAGATGGTACAATGGTGGCGGTGTCGTTCATAGATCGGCTTCTGTGAATCAAACGGTTGTTATAGATGTGGGAGCAGTAGTGAATGAGAGTTCTCAAGTGTACTCGCATGCTCGTCTTAAATCAGGTTGCATTGTGGGGGCTTCTGTCAGTATTGGACAGTTTACTGAAATTGGGTATGTATCTTCATTGAATGTTGTCAACAAATTGATGAAGACGGCGTATGTAGGTACAATGTTGTGCTGAATAATCGCTCTGTTGGTTCTTCATGTGTCGTCCCCTCCGGTGTGTGTGTTGCCCTTTTTATATGAACATCTTTCAAGCAAATATTTACCTTACGAGCCGTTGCATCTGTGCTCAAAAAGGACTTCGTTGAAAGGTGGCCTATCAAGATTTTTGTTCTGTTACGAATTCATTGACACTAATTTTGCCACTTTGTTCGAAGTGTCTGTTAATTGCTAAGAATGAGACTGTTGGTTATTCTGGGCTTGTCTCTCTGTATTGTGGTTTGAAACAATTATGTTATCTATCTGTCCAATGTAATAAACAGTGAATGCTAAGCGTCTTTCATAGCATTGCTGTCAAACCTCAATACACTCATTGGAAGTTCATAATATCAACGTAAGCCAAACTTTATTATTTTGAATCTTAGATCCACAGGTAAAATTGAAGGGGGAAAGATTTAGATGGAGGACTTCTTTACAGGTACTGAAACCCTTGTTTTATCTTTTGATATTAATGTTTTTTACTTTATTACGGTTATGACTTTTCGTTTTGTTTTTTTTGGGTTTATGTCTCATCCATTTTATTACTTTCCTTTTAGGTTTCGGATTTTATTCAGATGAACAAGAAAAAGTGAGTAAGAAGCCTCAAGTATTGTTACATCCTGCCGTCATGATCATTTTACCGGCTGTCATATTTATATGAATGATTTGCTTGTATATTTTGTTGACAGAAATTAGGTGTGAAAATAGGAAATAATGTGGAGATCGGTGCCAACACATGCATTGGCAGAGGCAGGTGCTCATAAACAGTTTTTTTGATATATTCATGATAGTTTTGAAGTTTTGACTTTTGTTGTTGGCTTCAAAGCAGAATATCTATATCATTCAGGAAGATGTTGGCCTAATCATGCTATTGTGTTAGTGATAATCAGAATTTGCAAGTAGATTCTTAGTGCAATATAGCAGTGATAGAATAATATTCCAGAGTATTGTACATACTGATATCATCTGGATGTGGTAGGGTTTAGGTGCCCCGCAGTTTGCTATCTTATACTGGAGATCAACCTTCCACTGCTACTGTCTTATGCAATACCTGGTGTAACAGATATCAAGGATTTCGTGGTTTTATGAAAATTGTGTTTTTATTTTGTACAGTTGGAGAGATACGACTATTGGAGATTATTCCGAGATTGATAATCTAGTTCAGGTGAGCTGATAAAATTTTCAATGTTGTGAAACTTCCTTAACTGAAAAGGTCACTTGCTCTTTTTTGCCTCTGTTTATTTTTCAATAAGCACTCCCAAAAGGAATTATGATTTATCATTTGCATTATGTGTACATGATATTATGTTATACTGTATTAAATACAAAACGTCATGAATAGTAACAGATTTAATAGTAGCTGTTCTTTTAACGGTTTCATGCCAGATAGAGAATATCATGTTTGGGAACATTTTAAACCTAAGCCACCTATCTTTGTCTCTTTCCCAATTCTCTTCCAATCACGTGAAGCTCAAACCATTAGAAAAGGAATCACTATATATTTACTTCAATATTCTCATGTGTGCAAACCAATTATTTTAAGACTTCGCACGTAGACAAACACAAGCACAAAGCAAAAAGTTGATAATATGGAACAAATTATTATTTATCGTGGCATATATCGTCAACGGACCTTAGACCTTTGGCTTTGATACTATATAAATTTTAAATGGTTTAATTAATTGTCCCTAAAACTCAAGCTTTGAGGGAAAAAATCACTAAATATTTACTTCGACAATATATTTAATCGAAGTGATGTAACTCTTCTCATTTGTTATCTCAAATTTATCGAGTTTCATGTTTTCCTTAAATGTGATTTAGTTTTTCCCAAGAGATGCGAAAGCTTGATGTCTAGAAGAAATTACCAATTGAATTATGTTAATGCTGATTGATATTGTACCTTGCCTTTCTTGACTATATCTCTATTGTGCAGCTAGGTCACAATGTAATTATAGGATCAGGGTGCATGTTATGCGGCTAGTTGGAATCGATGTTCTGCAACATATGTCGTTTATATCGACTTGTACTTGTATTTGAATCTTTGATTAACAAATTGGTTCTTATGTGTCATATTCTATTAATTTGTAATGTGTTATTCATTCTCTGATAAATGTTACTTGATTTCGTATTTCATATATCAGAGGATAGGAGATAATGTTACATTAGAAGGCAGAGTTTGTTGGGTTTATCTTACATCGGTCATAGATGATGTTGTGTGACAGGTGACTGGTATATAGGTTAATGGGAAAACTTTATTTCTTTAGCTAACTCTTAGATTAAGAGAGACCCATGACACATATTACAAGGTGACTAGTATATAAGCTAATAAGAAAATCTTATTTATTGAGTAGACCCGTAACACTTATTGCATATACGCTAATAGGAAAACCTTATTTCTAATAAAAAAATATTGTTTTTGAGCATATTAAGAGAGACCCGTGACACCTAACTTATTGTAAGGTGGCTAGTATATAGCCTAATAGGAAAGCTTTATTACAAAACCTGTGACACTTAACTTATTGTAAGGTGACTAGTATATAGGCTAATAGAAAACTTTATTACGTGTTTTTTGGAACTTGGATGGTGGCCCAAAGGGCCCAACAAAGTTGTTGTGCGCGATCATGTGTCAATCACATCTAAGGTATGGTAAGAACCTTTTGGCGTCAAATTAAAGTACATGGAGAACGAATAATCTATTCCTTCGAGTAATATGCTTATTGGGAGAAGTTTCACTGTTTAATGTGCATAATGTCATAATTAAGTGTAATGTTGGAGAATATTTTTATGTGTTTTTTCAGGTTAGAGTAGCAGCTAATAGCTGCGTAACGAAAGCATAATCGAGTCTGGAGACTATGGAGGCTTTCCAGCGGTGAGTTTATTTATTTACTTTGTTTAAGCTTCAAAGATTGAAATACGTCTTTACTTGTCATCCGACCGACAGGTCCCCATTAGATAATACGCTTACCATCGAAAAGAACCACCACTCATGATCAATTGTCAAGTGAATTCATGTGCATCTACACGTTGAAACACTGGTTGTAGATTGATGCTTGCTCGCTTCTTTTGGATTTTGGAACACTGCTCTTGTTAATTGACTTATTCTTGGGAATTAATATTGGAAACGATTGCACCCTACTTCAATTGCCAGATATTTCTGTACTGAATTGCCTATAAACATATTGTGCCATGAATTTAATTCAGAGTCGTTAAATACAAAGAGGTTGCCAGAAGAATCTGTTTCAAATCGGCAACCATTGGGCTCTTCGTCCGTCTCAGCTGTTTGCAGGAGGGAAACGACAACCGTTATAGTGAGAATAATGTAAATAAAAAAACCATTAAGGCTTGAAAGTTTCTGGGGAGAATCAAACAAACAGTACTAGAACTATTGGCTCTTGATTTGTGACCCACAAAACTTGCACAAAGAAACTAGGATATAAGCTTGGGGAAAAAATAGAAAAATAGAAACTGGAATATCAACAAAACAAAAAAGAAATCCCTACTTTTCCAGTACATTTCATGTTATGTTTTATTTCATGAGGGTAGCTCCTTCCTCGAAAGTCGAGCTCCCAAGATATTTTGAATATTTGGCCAAAGCAGTATAAACTAAAAAGATCACTACATCTGGCAAAGACCCCATTTTTCTTGATCCTGAACGTCAGCACTCATTTGCTTCAGATTATCTACACATCTGTCTGCCTAGAATGTGTTCAGCTGCTTAAACATAAATATATACAGATATCAATTGACGCGGTTGGTGGGTGTCTCCCATTTGCTGTCAGCGTCCTTCCACAAAAACTCCAACTTCTAAGATTTCTATATTTGACCGCGCATGAAGATGACCAAAAGTTGCGACGGGGCAATGCCTTTCTAATTGCTCACAATAAAAAAGGTTTCTGCCTCTACTGATTCCAAGTCCTCAAAAATGGTCTTCCTATTGAATCAGGAAGATTAGCATCTGGATATGCCAAGTTCATCAATGAAGTATTCAATTTCATCGAAGATGCATCATGCCGACCTAAGCTGTTCTGATGAAGAGAAGGGATAGAATAAATATTTCCATTCCTCGATAGCCCTACTCCACTAAAGTTTCTTCCAGTTGCATATAGTTCAGATACAGACGAACCAAATGAACGACGAGGGTCTATCTGACTGCGCTGAGACATAACACCATAGAGGCTGCCTTCAGCAGTAACACCACCTCCCATGCACTGAACTGGGCCCGAAGCATCAGCACCATGCCAGTTGCGAAGACGGGTCTCAGGCTGATACCAGTTTTGATCATGAACATTTAAACCATTGGCATGGGACTGAGCAGGGTTAACACGCAAAGAATCTGGTGCCCAGTTTTGCAAATCAAGAGGTGAGAAAATCTTTTCTTGCTTGTTGGCCATTAGGAAAAACCGTGTTCTGTAATATCTGTTGTGCGTACACCTCTGTCTCTCTGTCATGCATTAGTTGCCGCTGAAGTCTCTCATGATGTTGAGCTTCATAATGATGAGGAAATTGGCTAATGCTGGAAAAGTCGCCGCTGCTAGGAAGATATTGTATGCTTGGCTGTGTTTGGCTGTCTATCTGATGAGTAATATAGGATTGTGGAATCCTATTATGTCCTTTGAGAAAAGATGTAAGGGAGCCATTTAGATCTTGGTTCGAATATGGGTAAATTAAAGAACTTCCAGATTCCATATTTAAAGCTGACCCACAAATCTCATCAAAAGCTCCTCCACCTTCCTGATTAAGCAAGCTATTTTCTAATTCCATCAAGCAATGGGAAGGTTCCATGTTAGACTTAGCTCTGTTGACTATGTTAAACACAGAGCAAGAACCGTGTCCATGGCTCACAGATGGTAAATGGTAGTAGGACTCTGGCATGCTAACAGATGACCAAACAGCTTCAGAAGCTGCAGAAACTTCAGGTTGACCGTCAACCTGTGGCTCATCCACATTTTCCTGATAAGAAGAGCAGCTAAATGCACCAGCCTCCTCGGTTACAATACCTTCAATCGCTTCCTCAGATTGCAAAGCCGTTGACAGCTCATAGTGACTATTTAAGGAAGGGATTTCATTAAGCTGCTCAGTGTTAGAATTGGAAGGAGAGATGCATTCATTTCTGTCATCAACTGAGGAATCTGAAGAAGCTTTTGGTTCTATTTTCTCATCATCTTGATCCACAACTTTCAAAGGAGAGAAATCTGAAATGGCCTCATCACCATCCTGGCCATATGATCAATCAATAAATCAGTACAACAGTGCATCAATTTAATCAGTTGTGTTTGTTGCACTGGTAAAATCAAACAAGACACCAAGCAAGAATCATTGACAACAATTATAACTCTCACCTTTATAAAGGCTGATATTTTACTTGATAAATTCAGATATCTAAAACCACAAATTGTACCAAATTTCCAGTAGATTTTTCAAAATGGTATGTCCCTCTGTCAAACATCTTTATTGTTTAGGATCAGTCGAGTAAGAAAGGAGTACTTACATCAAGTGAAACTACAAATGAGAAATAAGTCATCTGACAATAAAATTTTAACATTCAGAAAAATACATGCTGTATAAAACAATGAGGAATTATATACTACAGGCTATTTTATAAATATTATATGCAATGAAACCAAGTGGAAGTTATTTCAAAATTTTTCTGTTGATCCTTCAACAAAAATAATAAATTCTCAATATAATTTGTATATTGCAGTGAATGGAGTCAAAATTTCGAAACTTATAAGCCAACAGATTATCTGTGATATAATTCAAAACCACCTATAATTGCAAAATTACCAAATGATTGAAAAAAAAGGCATCCCAGAAAAGGCAGCATGCTTATACCAAAATCCAAGAATGAGAAATTTGCATAATCAAACACCAATTCATTCTACAAAATGAAGTTTCATTCACCCTAGCGCATCTCAAAAGCAGAAACGGACTTTTGGGAATCAGACAGATACCGCATAAACCAAATGTACATGTCAAACAAGTATGAAAACAATCCCACCACAAAATTGCTTCATCATGCAGTATAGCCACCACTTAACATCACATTGCACTAATCTAGTGAAATAAAAAATGAAAAGGTTCAGAAGACTTTTCATGCATGAAGATAAAGTCAACAAACAGACAAACACAAACTGTCTAAGCTCTCTGCATATTTTACTTGGGAAAATAATTAAAGATAGAGATAACGACAAACCTCAACAGAAGAAAATTTCTGCCCCAATTCCTTGTCTAAGGATATTCTCCACTCATATCTCTGAGTTTTCCTTTCTCTAAAATGTTCAAAACCTACCGAAATATGATTGTTTACCAGTTGCAACCTATATCAAAAAACAGGTTTCAACGCAAAACAAAAACAAAAAACAAAATATGCATTCAACAGAGTCAAATTATGAATTGAAAGATACAAATAAAAAAACTAACCAATGATCGTGCAAGGTTTTCCACTGTTCTTCTAACAATTCATCCTGCTGAAGACTGCAGCTTTCCTTACCACATTTAAGGGGATCTGACTCTATGGAATCTCCACTGTGTATACCACCACTGACATGCTTGGACTGTGTAGTACTAATCTGAAAAACAGCACAAATAGATTGAACACATTACTAGTTTTCCTCTTAAATGCCAAAGCATCAAAAAACTTGAGGTGAACAAATTGGCATATGCAATAGGTTCTGGTAGCATATCTATCTATTGCTAGAGACAAAGGATAACTCCAAGCCAACCACTAGTAGTCAACACTTGATTCAAGGTCAAACAATCTAGTTGAGCCTGGCTAGACTTGTTCAAAACAGTCTCCAAAAATGGCATCATGCACACAGACGAACAAATATCAAACTTAAAAATATATACCTTTTTAACCTTGGAAAAGGGCAACTTAGCAGCAGCAGCAGAATGGCCATACCTAGAGCATGAGACTTCCTTCAATTTTTTTACTCTATCTTCTTGTCGTACCACAACTAAATTTCCATCCTTCAGCTTCCCAATTTTTCTTCTGCATAAAAAATTTATATTCACAACTTTTACTCTTGGGACTCCAAAGTTGTATCAAGAAGAAGATTGATGATAAAGCGACAAATCAAGGTAATCCAATCAGGCATACAAACACAAAACACCTCACTGGAAAATAAACATAATATCTTCTCCACAATTTAAAAAGTAAAACAAGAAACAAGAAATCACGCAACCTAGGTAACATATATCAAGTCTGACAGTTGAATATACAGCTTAAACCTACCAGGCTACCACAAACAGAGACACATTCTTTATTACAAGCCCAAAACATGTCATTCAGAAACTCATATATTGAACCTTCATGTCGTTATAGAACTACCCGGGACCACAAATTATAGAATTTACTGACCTCGGCAAAGTGATGGCCTGTTGATACCTTTGCAATGGTTTTTCATCTCCATCAAAAGCAGAATCCACTTTATCAAAAGAATGATTATCATCAACAACCCAAGAGCCAGAATCAGAAGTTGCTACCAAATTCTCTTCGGTACCACATTGTACAGATTCATTTGCCTCTGATGGAGTACTCCTGTTCACAGAGCTCCCAGAACACCTATTAGCGTCAGTGGTTAGAATCCATAAACTGACTTATGATTGACTTGAAAAAATTAACAAAGCACATAACAATAAATCATCCTTGTGAGAGAAGAAACCAAAACAACCAAGAGCTTTAAATTCATAAGTTCATAAGAAACATACAGAATAGCAAAAAGAGTAGATCCCTTTTTTCCCCTAATAAAAAATACACAAGATGTGTCCCCAGTTATGGCATGCTAAAATTAGGCCACAAGTGAATGCAAACTTCATGGCTAAGAAAGGGTAGCAACCTCCAGAGCTTCTCTACAATATCATTCTCTGGATCCTTGGAACTCATCCACCATTCTTTCCATTTTTGGAGTTTTTCAATGATACTAAAAGCACATAAAAACACAATCACGAAGTAAGTGAACATAGTAATAGGATTCAGAAAGTTAGTTAAGCCAATAACAACAACAACAACATACAAAAATACATGAATCATGATAATAGTATACATACTCATCATGGTACTGTTGTAATTCTGAGTAGTATGCCTTCCTTGTGGCCTTGATACAGTGATTCCTATTGACTACTACATCAGGATGAAGATTGCCAGAACAAAGTACACCACCCCTGATAATTTTTTGGTTCAAAGCATCAGCCTAATAGTGAACATGGTGAAACAGAAACAAACAAAAACAGGGGAGAGCGTTTGGAAAGCATAGAAGAAACATGGACCAATCTTAATCAATCACCAACACCTCTTGCCAGTTAAGCTAAGTCAGCCGCATGGATTGATGTAATTGATTGATTGCTTACACATCAAAAACCAATAGCACAAAAACCCATGCAGAAACAAAGCAGCAAGATTTCACACAGTTGAATAATATATTTACAATCAACCTTAAGTAATAATACATCAAAATGCCAAATACCACATAAAAAACTTATGTATTGAGCTCGTCAAAACAATGGTAGACAATTAGCATGAGTACTCTTAAAACAACTTAATCTGACAACCCTGCCTCAGATTTAAATGAAGAAAAGGGGAAAAAAATACCACAAGACACAACCCTAACCAGGATATGAGTAACCTTGTTTTTGTAACACAAAATGAATAGCTTATGTAAAACCTCTCTCGTTGCCCAGTCTTTTTTTCCATTTTTTTAAAAAAAAGCAGAACAGCGAACAAAATCACGAAAGAGAATTCCTGACTGTTATTCCTTTGGATAAGAGGCTAACCCTAAAACAAAAACGCATATGGGCAATTTTCAAATCTGGAACCAAGAAGGATTACTGTAGAGAAAGAGTAAAGCTTGCCAGTGAATGAAGGGGTTTCCAAAGTGAAGATTTTCCCCGGCTAACAATGGTCTCAACACTTGCTCAACATTAATCCCACTGGGGAGGAATTGTATTAGAAGTTGTCTGTCTGATTCAGAGAGAAGTGTCTCCCATACCTATGAACATTAATACACAAAAACATAACTAATATTGCTTGATGCTTGGCCATGTTGATTTGAAAAGAACCAATATCATACCTCATAGGACAGCACTTGGGCCAAATTATCCAGATGAAAAATTTCATTGGGAATGCAAAAGACATCAGCTAGGCCTTGGTGACGTCCAGGAATTGAATCTAAAAAAGAATCCATGTCTCTAAAAGTAATCCCAATCTGTTCCCTCTTGGGAACAGCTTCCTTTTCACTGGCATCCCATTTCAGACGAATATGAGGTCTCATGTTCAAGACCGTGCGTTGTGAATCAAGGGTCCTCTTCTTTTTGCCCTGCACTGTTCTTGCAAATTGGAACTAACAACGTTGGAGGCATTCCATCTTTTATTCTGGTGACCTGCAGCCATGTCGCCTTGTATGATAAAAAGGCGAGTACTTGATACCAGCTGTTAGAAGACACTCTGCACAATCCCAAATAAATAAATTATTTGAAACCTGTTACGACAAAGAACGGCTAAGATGGGAAGGCAAAAATTTAAGACGCCAACTCAAAATTAGGAGGAATGAAAAGACGATAGAAACAATCTCCATGAAAATAAGAAAGACAAATCAAATCCTTCTTCCTAATTCTTGCGCGGTAACTAAAATAAGAAAGCGTCTACCGAAAAGAGATATTTACTTGCACAGATAATCGATATTTACATGCACATCTATACAAACGGCACAGCAAAGAGAACAACATTCTCAAACAATCTAAAAGAAAAAAAAAGATCAAAGAGAAATTTTTGATGAACCAATCAAATAGAACACAATAACAATCCTTAATCCTTGAGAAAGCAAGAAATGAAGAACAGCCATCCGCGGCAAATCCACATCAAAGCAAGAAGCAAGCAATCGGCATTACCGTCGCCGACGCAAAAAGACCCCAATTCCCAAAACAGGGAACGAACAGCGCAAGCGCCCCTCCCCACCAACAACACAACTACCACCCAACAAAAGTAAAAAGCGGCGGACCCCCTCCCTCCCCAAAAAAGAAAAAAACCAAAAAAAAAGAAAGAAGAAAGAAGATTACTTTTTATCAGAATTGGAAGCGCAAATCGGGCCAATCAAAGAGTAGGAGAGAAGGGGTTTGCGGTGGTATGGTATCCGGCGCTACCTTGAGGGAGGAAGAGATTGGGCGCCGTTCATATCTTGAGGGATATACAGAGAGAGAAGACGAAGACGTTGAAGAAAGGGGGGTTCCGTTAAGCCTGACCTTAGCCTCAGCCAAACATCAATACAAATATACAATCGTATACGGTGGTGGATCTATATATTATCATCTATATATCTATATATCTATGACTATGATGATAATCTATGCCACATTATTTATATACGATATATATATATATATGATCTATGACATAAGATATATATATTTTTCTCCGCTATGGCAAATTGGCCATGCTTTGTCTTTGTTGTATTTGGGGTTTGCAAACACAAACTCGTTAAGTCATCATAGTCGCGCCGCCGGCGCGTGTGTGGCTCCCTCAAGCGGATGTCCCCATCCAAAATCTTCCTCTTTTCATGTCCTTTTTTTTATCATCAAACACATACATTCTACTACTACTACTATATATATATAATATACACACACATGGTTATCATTCACATTTCTACTAGTGCTAATAGCTTTATATAAAGTCACAATAATTAAATTAGATAAACTTTTATAATTTAGAAACTTTTAAAAATTTATAGGGTGGAGATTAAGATTGAGTTAATTATGTTACTAACTCCATGTTTTCGTCTCTTGAGTTCGTTCAACTATGACGACTTTTATCAAGTTTCTTAAAAATTCTCATATTTTAAAGTTTTTTTATCGTAAAATTTAAATATCGGGTTGATCACCATTCACCACGAGTACTAGTACTACCTATGTTATTATACGTAATAATAATTGTCGAAAGATTTGCTGGAGGGAGATTGCGGCGGGTGAGCCATCTCACCGTGTCCGCACAAAAAACTTCAATTGCATTGTGGAGCATAAGAACTTAGATGGGTCTGATAATGGGGTGGGTAAATCTTATTTCGTCTGATCTTCAGTAATTCTCTTGCTATGATGGCTGTGGAATATCACAGTTTCAAAAACAAACAGTTTTGAATACGGAATTTGGGATGGACATGGTCGGTCCACTTGCTACGCTGTACAGATGATATACAACAGATTGACGTACTTGATATATATATACATCTCTTTGGGTATAGATTGCTATGATGGCCCACCAAATTGTTTCTACAAGCATCTTATCATTCGCTTGAAACATACCACAACGTCAAATCCAATGATGGTGAGATCCAGTTCTATTCTTAGCCAATGTGCTGCATCAGTGACCAAACTCACATCAAGGGAATGAACTTTAGAGAATGAACTGATATCCCTTTCAATGAGTAAGGCATCTTTAGCTAAACGAAGAGACTTCAAGCTGAAAAATTAAGCATCTTAACATCAGTATAAAATCACTATTACTAATAATTACGACTTATATGATACCAGAGAAACAGAAAGTAAGACTTACCTATCAAAACAGATAGCTTGCCTCTTGCTATCTCAAGAAGACAATAGAACATTTGTGCTGAGTAGAGATTCTCTAACTGCATAAAAAACTTTATCTCCCAAGACATAGAATTTGTAAATAGAAGACCCGTAGTCAATGTACTCCTGCATTTTCATTTATACACATCTATCCCATAGTCAATTCATGAAATTGCCAATAGGCGCTCAAACAAGTTTTGCAATCTGTACATAACTTTGTGGCACCACCTATCACTATCCTTAACAGGTAAATAGGACTAACAGACCCATTATATGTATATGAAAGCTTAAATGCTATTTCATCATAGCTCAGAAGTTTAAGCGTAGTTTGTCCTTAAACTATTTTCTGTACCTGAACGACTGAAGGAAGAGGAACTCCCAAATCATTAACATCTTCAATATTAAACACTATTGCCTGGAGATGAAAACATATGGCAACTAAGTATCTCCAAATTAACCAATCAAAACTAACTGTTTATCCAAAAAGGAAAACTCATGAAACTACCAGATTAGCTCTCTTTATCTCTTTGCAATTGTGCATATGTGCTTTCTTTGCACATTCTCTTTGTGTTTTTTAGTATTATGAGCTCGTACAATCATTGGCCACAAAGAATTCACATATGAGAAAACAGAATCACCATCATATGGACATTTCCCAAACTGTATTAGCAAAGAAGCATAGGAAAAGAGCTAACTACACGATCCTTACCATAGCATGAGCATCAGCCACTCCACAGGCAACTCGTGCTTTGACAATATTTGGAAAGACTAGCCTTGCCTCTGCCAGTCGTTTCTCTAAATCAGGCTCATTAAAGTTTTCAACCTGCAGTAACAGCACAGTTTTGAATGTTGGGAAATGGAAAACTGAACTCAACTTTCACAGCAACTACGACTGTACAAAAGTACCCTTTGTACTGAAAACCTGTAGAAAATGAGGTGCTCGAATTTTACTGCAGGTTTTTGTGCTGATTTCTTCCAGGCCAAGAAGAATTTCTTGGATCTGTCTCTGGTCCAATAAAGGGTAAATGTTTTTAATGGGATCAATTATACAACATTCTGACTTTCGGTCAACATAGCTGCAAAGTTCCAAGCAGTAATTTAAGAAACAATGCCTTCAGGGTGTAATAGCATGAGAGAAGCTGCCGGTAAACATCACCTTTGCAGCTCCTGCATGTTTCTCGAAAAAGTAATTCCCTTGTAGAAGTTATCAGAAGTGGATGGGTCAACATGAACAATCTCATCAGTTGCTTTGTGAAGGACTGCATCCATGACTGGTATTTGCAAGGCCAAAGGGATATCGAATGAGAGAGGAACAAACATTATTCTCTTTTGAAAAAGGTACATGGGAAAGGCACCTCTGTCAAAATATTAACATTCATATATAAAATCAAATTGCAGACACACACTCTTTATTTAATATATTTACACGTCTTACCTTTGCAAAATCTTGCTCTCGAGAAGCTTTCATTATATAGTCAATAGTTACAACTGATGGATCATTAAAGGACTAAGACACAAATAAATAAATTAAATAATGGAGCCTACAAGCAATGAAGTGTTATGCATATGCCAAGCTAGAGTTCCAAAATTATGAATGAAGATATGTTGATCTTTGTGCATGCTTACCGCCTTAATAAGTTTGGAAACAGTAAGAAGTGCTCCATCAATCATGCCAATTTTCAATTCTCCTTTACAATCTTTCACATTTCCATAACCTAAGCAATAATACAACATCTCAGTATGCCAAAAAACAAAAAGTGTCCAAATATAAATACGAAATTCCGTTAAGGAAATATACTTACTTTTTAGAATGATTGTCCACCCCAAACTGTGAAGCTTAACAAATAAGTTTTCATGTCTTTTGAGGGTGACATAATAATGCAGATCGCCAGTGCCACCCCTAGATAATAGACCATGATAAGGACTACTGTCTGTAGAAGATTGACTTATAGCAATAGTATCAACAGAAACCGCATTTGCTACATTCTTAAGGAAACCAACCTATATCCAAAAATGAGAACAGCGAATATCCCTCTCCAGCAGCAACAAAATGTCACAGAAAAAAGTATTTTGTGAAATAAAAAAAATTGTCACAGAACTTATCCACTTATCCAAGGTAAACAGATGTCAATCATTATGCATGTAAGCTCACAATCATTAGTAACAATTACAAAACTGGATCGATTGAAGTAAAATTCCAAAATAAAACAACAGCACGAGTAGGAAACAAGGACCGCTTCCAAGTTAGATAAACTGACGAGTTTAAGAAGAATAAAGCTTAGTAGAATATAAGCACAATTGAAAAAAATAGGATTCCACAACCCATGGAACAATCTAGTGGATGGATTGTTATTCCAGATATGAATAGCAAGTTCACCAAAAACAATCTGGTAGATAACAGAACGCTGGCAGTAGAAAGCAATGTGTTACATTCCATATGCTCAACTACAACGGAAATTTTTTTTAAAAAAAATTGCCACTCATCCTTGCCCCTGCCCAATTATTTGGCAGGAGGTGGATAAATATGACAATGATGACAAGGACGAGGCTGCTTGGACAATTATCTTTCTCCTTGTAACAAATTTGATTACTTTAACTTCAACTAGTTGTTCTTTTATAAATTTCCTTAAAAAGCCCAGTACAAGAATAGATAATAAGTTAAAGCATGCTAAATTGATCGTGAGTATAAACCTATTGAAAGGGGAATTATATAGACTGCAAGGAGAAAGTAAAGCACACCTTTTTAGAAGAATTAGCCTCTTCGATATAAGAGATTCCCTGCACAAAAACTTCACTAATTGAGAGCCCAAATACGTCAACTTAAAAATGACAGAAGTTTTCAACGAAAAATGGAAAAAAATTTGTAGCCAAAGACACTTCTGGCTGAAGCGATCATAACAAAGTAAGCGCAATAAAAAAATGCATCAATTGGCCAGTGACACAAATGCAGCAATGGAGAAGCTAATAAAATGCAGATTTTGTATTTACCAATTTATATTTCGTACCCACCAACCTCAAACCGATCAATTAATCAAATACAATAATACTTCTCTGAGGAGTACTTTTATCGATTCCAAAACTTCTAAAACAGACACAAGAAACTAATGAAAAAGTTCTTGACGTCGACTGAACGGCGTTTCTACCAAACATACACTACATAACCCGGGTTTTTTTATTTTTGTAAAATACCTCGATGTCAATACAAAATGTATAAAATAACAACATTTTTCATTGATAAACAATAATTTTTTCAACATAACATTAATGCTTAGTAATAAAAAAATACAAAGGAGGAAGAACCAAATTTTCGCACTCTTTTACCACGCGAAGTTGAGAGAAGTGGAGACTCCGGATAAGGGTCTCAGCACTGGGAAGGAAAAGGACTGCGCCATCGTCATCGCCGTCGCCGGAGAAGAGGAATGGAGTTGTCGAGCACCACCACCGGCACGGCCTCCATTCTCTCGTCCGACGACGGCAGATTGCAACTCATCCCTGTCCCATTTCTTCAACCGGGTGAGCCATCTTAACTCGTGAACCGGACCAAAATTAAATGGTCAAACCGGGTGGGTCGTTGGTGCGGCTAGTTTGCAAGATTTCAACCCGTATTTTATTTGAAGGCACGACACTTTCTAAAATGGTTTAAATATGATTCTACACCCTGGCGGTTTGCCTTGAGTTAAAAAATAAACAAGCTTCATTAGCAACTAACAAACGACTTACTCGTTGTCAATTTTAAGTCTAAAATCTTTATTTAAATAGAAATGCATTGGACCTCAAGTTTAATTTTTAGTTATTTTAACGAGTCAATTATATCATATATATATATATATGATAATAACAATAATAATAATAATAATATTATTATTTTATGCAATAATTAGAATTTATGGTAAATAGAATTTAACATTTTTGTCTTACCGCGATAAATTTGGCATACAATATATGCATGATGGGCTTTATGCTACTCACTTTTTAAACAAAAAGTAAGAAAAAAAAGAAAGAAAAAAACCTAGGGTAGCTCGGCTTAGCTTGGGTTGGTTGACTTCTATTATTTGTAGGACATAAATAAATAAATAAATAAATAATAACAATCGGAAAATCTCAAAAACTAAATGGCAAACCTTTGAATGAAAGAAAAGATAATTATTTTCCTTTATTTTTCTCGTACCATTTATCTTATTATCGTCTTACTAAATTTTCTTTTCTTTTCTTTCTTTTATATCTCTTTTTCCTCTCATGGGGGATAGGGGCGTGTGTTCATTCTTTTCTAATTCTTTTCTAATTTGGGAAGTACTTTTTTAAGTTTATGTGCTGCTTCATGTGTTATATATCTTTTCAGTGTCCATGGGTGCTTTTTTCTTGTTTTTTTCTTCATTGTTGGTACTCATTTATGGGTTATAAAATGGTGTTCAAAGGGAAGTTTTCTGTCTGTTGTGTTGATCTACAGCAAACAGAAATGGAAACAGCTGTCGTCGTGCTTCAATTTTGTCTACCGACATGGCTACTTCCATATGCAATGTCTAATCCTTGTATTTCTCGGCATGAAAGAAATGGAAGACATAGGAGAGTTGACATTTTGCTTGTGTTTTGTTTGCATGAAAATTTGAAATAGAAACTATGAATTTCCTCCCAAGTGGTTCACGCAGGGAAATTACTTCCAAAAAAAAAGTCCTTATTTAATAAAACATAAGAAAAAGCTGAAAATTTTCCTTGAAGTTATGTCATTTCCTTTTCATTCATGCTATCCAAACATACACAGGAAAAGTTCAAAATATCATGCCAATCAAGCATCCTCTTAATTAGTGCTTTCATGTATTGCTCTTTTCCCGTCTATCAATTATTTTGGATGCATTAATAATATACGGCGTTGTATGATTAGATCTGGGTATTGGCCTCTGAACCATAATATCTTGCTAATACATGCCCTTCTATTGCTTTTTGGGTACGTGTCCAAAGCCTGTATTTATAAGTGTCGGAATTTAGAGACGTCTAATTGTCCCAGTGGAGTAATATTTACTTTTTTTATAGTTGGCTAGATGGGATGAGCTTCTGTTGTTATTTGAATATAATACTTCAAACTGATTGTCACAAAATAACTTAAGTGGTCTTTTAATATTATCAATAATGTGCAGCCTTGTAATAAAATTCTGCAACTATATTCAATGATTGGATGCCTCATAACAAGCTTAGAATTTAACTGCCATGGTGGAATAAGCTATGAGTGTCTGCTTAGCACTCTTCCAACAAATAGCTCCTCCAGCAAGCAGGTAGACATAGCTTGACATCCACCAAAATCAGAATCAAAATACCTAATGATCTCAAGTTGATCTGACTTTCGATAGGTAAGTATTTAATGTTTTGTTCTTTGAAGATACCTTATGACTCTTTTGGCTGCTATCTAGTAATCCAATCCATGATTACTTAAATATCTGCCCAACATTCCAATAATATACGCAACATCTGGACACGTACATATTTGACCATACATAAGACTTCCTACTACTGAAGCATAGGGAATCTTTTGCATTTCATTTCCTTCTATCTCATTTTTAAGGCACTGATCGAGACTAAATTTGTCTCCTTTAGAAATAGGGGTATCTCCTGGTTTACAACTTTGCATGACAAATCTCTTAAGCACTTTTTCTATATAGGTCTTTTGTGATAATCTAAATATACATCGAGAACAATCCCGATGTATTTGAATTCCTAATACAAAAGACGCATTTTCAAGATCTTTCATTTCAAATTTCTTTGATAAAAAACTCTTGGTTTCGTGCAAGAAACTTATATCATTACTGGCAAGTAATATATCATCAACATATAAAACCAGAAAAATATATTTACTCCCACTAAACTTATGGTATATACAATCATCAATAACATTCATCTCAAAACCAAATGAGAGAATCACTTGATGAAATTTGTGATACCATTGACGAGAAGTCTGCTTAAGTCCATAGATGAATTTCTTTAATTTGTAAATCATATTCTTTAAATCTCCCGATACTAAAGTTTTCGGGTTGCACCATATAAGTTGTTTCATCAATGTCACTATTTAGAAACACAGTCTTTACATCCATCTGATGTAACTCAAGGTCAAAGTGTGCCACTAATGCCATAATTATTCTGAATGAGTCTTTCGATGAAACTGGAGAGAAAGTCTCATTATAATCGATGCCTTCCTTTTGAGTAAAGCCCTTTGCAACAAGACGAGCCTTATATCTTTCTACATCACCTTTCGAATCCCTCTTGGTTTTAAATATCCATTTACAACCAATAGGTTTCGCACCTTCAGGCAATGGAACAAGATCCCAAACGTCATTAGCTTTCATGGACTTCATCTCTTCATTCATGGCATCAATCCACTTTTGAGAATTAGAACTCTTCATGGCTTGATGAAAGTTGATTGGATCATCTTCCACCATTCCAGTGTTATCCTCATGTTCTTGGAGAAAGATGATATAATCATCTGAAATTGCATTTCTCTTTTCTCTTCTGGATCTCCTCAATGGCATTTGCTCTTGAGGTTGTTGAGTTTGCTCTTCAGGTATAACTTGATTAGGGAGATTCTTGACATTGTCTTGTAATTCTGATATTGTTTCTTGAACAACATCAGGAATATAATCCTGATCCTGATTATTGTCAAGAACAATCATGGGAAGAGAATCAGATTCTTCTTCAAAGACAAAGTCTCTAACTTCATTTCCCCTCCAAACTCAATATCCTCAAAGAACTGGGCATTTCCCGTCTCAAAGAATGACCTTATTGTGGGATCATAAAACTTATACCCTCTAGACCGTTCAGAGTACCCAACAAAATAACTGCTAACTGTTCTTGAGTCCAGTTTCCTTTCATTTGGCCTATAAGGCCTTGCCTCAGCTGGACAACCCCAAATGCGTAAATGCTTAATACTGAGTTTTTTTCTCAGTCCATAATTCATAAGGGGTCTTAACTGTTGCCTTTGTTGGTACTCTATTAAGAAGATATGCTGCTGTCTTTAGTGCCTCACCCCAGAGTGAATCAGGTAAAGTAGTATGAGCAATCATACTTCTCACTATGTCCTTTAATGTTCGGTTTCGTCTCTCAGCAACACCATTCATGCTAGGAGTACCTGGCATTGTGTATTGTGGGACGATTCCGCACTCTTCTAGGAATTTGGCAAATGGTCCTGGACGTTGTACACCTGATCCATCATATCTACCATAGTATTCACCACCACGGTCAGATCTGATAGCCTTAATGGTTTTGTCAAGTTGATTCTCAACTTCAGCCTTATATGCCTTAAACACGTCCAATGCTTGAGACTTCTCATGAATGAGATAAAGGTAACCATAACGAGAATAATCGTCTATGAACGTAATAAAATATTGTTGACCATTCCAAGAAGCCGTAGAAAATGACCCACAAATATCTGTATATATTAGTTCTAAGACGCTTGAAGATATATTGGCACCTAGTCTCCTTATATTTGTTTGTTTTCCCTTAATGCACTCAATACAGACTTGAAAATCTGATAAATTAAGAGAATCAAGAATTCCATCTGACATAAGTCGTTCAATTCTTTGTTTAGAAATGTGTCCTAAACGCTTGTGCCAGAATAAAGCAGAATTCTCATTGGTTAATTTTCTTTTCGTACCACTTAAACCCACATGCAAAGTTTCATTAAAAGATGCAATAGTATCAAGTAAATATAGATTATCATAAAAAGACAAGGAACCCGTACCCACAATATTTGAATTTAGAAAAAGACTAAACTTATTATTTCTAAATGAACAAGAATAACCAAATTTGTCCAATATAGAAATAGAAACCAAATTCCGTCTAAAAGACAGTACTACATATGTCTCTTTCAAATCCAAATAATATCTTGTCTTTAACAATAATCTAAAAATCCTATTGCCTCAACTATAACTGAGTTGCCATCACCCACATAGATGAATCTTTCAGCATCATTTGGCTTTCGGCAACTCAGGCAACCCTACATTGACACACTTATGTGAGTAGTATCACCCGAATCTAGCCACCAAGTGTGTATTGGTACTGAAACTAAATTAACCTCAGAACAAACAAAATTACGAAATGGACCTTTATTTACACACCAAGTGTGATACCTAGTGCATTCCTTCTTCATATGTCCAGGTTTACCACAAAGAAAAATAGCAAGAAGCCTGATTTTTTTCTTATTTTGTCTTGATATGTACTAGCCAAGTGAGTACTTTCAGCCTGTTCTTGCTTCAACCTTTCTTCTTCTTGCACACAATAAGAAATGAGCTCATTAAGAGTCCATTTGTCCCTTTGACAGTTGTAACTGACCTTGAATTGACTGAATTGTGCCGGAAGAGAAATTAAAACTAAATGCACGAGCAAATCTTCAGATAGCTCTAACCTTAGTGCTTTTAGTTTTGAAGCAATATTTGACATCTCTAAGATGTACTCTCTTATGCTTGTTTTGCCTTTAAACTTCATTGAAATCAAGTTCGACAAAAGCGTACTTGTTTCAGCCTTATCATTTTTTTACAAAACGCTTTTCAATTTCTTTAAGAAACTCACTGGCTGTAGTAACCTTTTCAGACACATCCCCCTGAAGGTTTCTGGAATCCCACGCTTCATGATCATAAGACTCATGCGATTTGAACGTTCCCACTTCTCAATGTCCCGTTTTTCCTCACTAGAACTTTTGTCCGTAAGAGAAGAAGGTTGTTCAATCCTTAATGCAAGGTCAAGATCCATGCAGCTGAGAACGATTATCACGTTCTCTTTCTAATCCTTAAAATTATCTTTAAGCATAAGAACTGAATTGATGTTGGCAGAAATCATATAAGCAGATTGATTAACTGAATCCATAGAACAAAACAACATGCCCATGATAAGATTAATAATTCAAACAATAGTTAATCCCATCGGCAGATACCTAACACAACATTAATATTTAGTCTTTCGACATAATTATTAATTTGTAAGTGGTACTCTCAGTGTAATAATTAAATATGGACAATAAATCCTGTCAAATAATAAACCTTCCTTTGGGCCGATTTATTATCCACATGGAAACTTGATAATTATCCCATATTTATTACCGTAAATGAATATATAATTTTGTCAAATATTAACCTTCTTTTGGGCTGATTAATATTCACATGAATCATATACCCACAACCGTCTTAATATTTTAAAATAAATTAATTTCTACAAATAAGACTACTTTGGTAGCATATTGTAGTCTTTAATAAATTTTAAAATATTAATAATAACTGAACTATAATTTGAATTTAATAATCCCAAATAATATAAAACTGAAAAAGGTTATAAAAATATCCTTATTTGGAAATTTCTGAAATTATAACCTTTTGTAACTTTATTGTCCTCATTTGATATTTTACCAAAAGAGGACTTTGATTTGAGAATAAATATCTCATATACAATTTCTTATAATTTCCTTACCCATTGACAATGCAAAATTTAGGATTGTTTTCAATGGGTAGAAGACCATATCAATTTATTCTCGTAAACAGAAGTGATAAATAAAAGAATACTTTCCAAAGATCGAAATTATTTGATTAATGAATAAACAATATCACCTTTTTATTCAATAAGATACCAAAATAGATGATTGACTCATAAAAAATAAATAAATAAAAACAAATCAAATTAATTCTCAATGATCTAATATGAAGATGTTCTGATACTACTTGTTGAATAAAAATTTTAACCTTAACTAAATTATACAGATGATAAAAATCATCATCAATAAAACCTTTCTTCAGATTAAATCATCAAAAAATAAAATTTAATTACGGAAGCGTACCTGAATCTATAATAGCAAAACGATTCTTTACTTCTTTAGGTTTTGATCTTCCAAATTCTGCATCGGTTTTCCAAAGCCAGAGTTCCTAGGTTTTGATCTTCCAAATTCTGTATCGGTTTTCCAAAGCCAGAGTTCCTGAATGATGAGATACTAGAAAAAAATACGGTATAAATTCGAGGACTATAACCATATTTATTCGTATAATCGTATTTATCTTTCTTTCATAATTTCAATATAACCTATTATAAATTAAAAATTATGAAAATAATATCTACACATATTTATCCATACTTATTTTAAATATATAGTATCTCCATACGTTTATCTTAAATATTATTGACTTATTAACCTTTTAACTTTAATAAATTAATTTAATTTAGACTCAAATTTTATTAGTAGCCTGTAATACAATTATATACTTATATATATATATATATATCTAAAATCCAACAGGCGAACCGTATCAGGGTCCATTAGATGAGAAGGCCGTGGGAACACGATCCATGTATGCCCCGTACATTTCAGACGAGCTTCGTCTCCGTGTTTTGTCTTTGCTATCTGCGGGAGTCCCCGTAGAGACCATTATGCAGAGGCATACTGAATCAGTGGAAAAGCAAGGTGGGCCCACTAATTGGGATGATCTTCTGACCCACAGGTATGTTCGGAGGCTGCAGAGGAATATCCGCCGGCTCTGTTACGAGTTAGATGTGGATGATGCTGTCAGCACCGGGAAGTGGGTTGATAGCCATCGTAATCGTATATTTTATTATGAAGATTTTACTGATTTGGACCTGGTTATTGTCGGCATTAAAACGGACTGGCAGCTGCAGCAGATGATTTCGTTCGGCAATCATAGCTTAATTGCGTTAGATTTCTCTGTTGGGCCAAACAAACTGAAGGTTTGTTTTTTCTTCTAAGTTTATATTGTTCTTAGTTTTGTTTGTAAAATTTGCTAATTTTTGTTATATAATGGCTAGTATTATTCAGTTCAAAGTCTTGTTGTCTTCAATGAGAGCAACAGAGCAATACTTGTTGCTTGGATCATTGCACCTTTCTCTGCAAGTGTCGAGGCCTACAAATGGATGAGCGCTCTTTAAGAGAAAGTCCATTCTAAAGATCCATCATGGAACTCGCCGGTTTTATTGTAGATCATGTTCTCATAAAGATCCATCACTTTAATCTGTTTTACTATTGGTGTGTGAAACATGTGGGAGCTGAGTTACTTTGTTCCTTTCTGGCTCTTTTAGGGAAGTACTCCAGTGCTCTGTACTGCTAAGCTACTGGCGAGTCCGACACTCATAGCATAAGAACCTTGTAGGGAAGTGACCTGACACTGAACTGTGTGTTGAAATGTCAAGAAGGCTTGGGCAAGCAATGGATGATGTTTGCCAAAGAAATGGTGATTTTGATTTATTTCAGAAATTTGCGGAAGATTTTGTTGATTGCGTAGAGTTCTTGGACCACTTTGTTTCTGTATAATAAGGTTTGTTTTGCTTGAAATGTACTTTAGTCAGACAATAGTGCTTTTTGCTTTTCATTAGTTAGTCTAACTTTTTTGTTTGGACAGGAATGTGGATCAGTAAGTAAGTTGAAGATGCTACTAATTGCCTGTCAGGAGACTTGTGCAGCTATGGAATTTTATCACCATCAACTAAAGCTTAGGCTGCTTAATGAGAAGGACCAAGGGGCGTACCAACGTCTGGATGGCACAAAGGTGCACTCTTATTACTGGCTGGATGAATACCTAAGGAAAGATGATTTTGGCAGAGAGCATCCGAAATCCCAGACACTGATGTTTGCATGGAACAGCAATGTGCAAAACTTGTAGACCAAGATGATCGTCAGAAAACACATGTAATTTTGGAACCCAGACACCGACTTTGCAATTTGCGACTGTGAATGATCAAGGACGGGTTACTTGTGCAAACACGTAGTTAAGGTTTCTCCACTTTGTCGCAGGAAGGGATTGGTCCCTTTGTCTACCAGTCTCTTCAAGTATAACCAGATGTTACTTGATTTGCTTCACTGTGCAACTTATGACTCATTAATTCGTGATCATGCAGTTTCCCTTGCCGTCTCTGTGCAGATGCAGTTAAACACGATACTGAACGAGGGAAAGGACTACCAGTCTTAATCTTCTATGATGCCTATGGAACACCCATCATTCAAAGAAGAAGGTGGATCATCCAATTCAGGTCATGGTATGATAATCGAAAATCTGGTTGTAAATAAAGACAGTGGCGGCTGGGTGAGGATGGGCGGGGGGCGCCAGGGGGACGAGGCGCCGGCGGTGGACGGCAGGGAGACGGGTTCGTGGCTAGTGGGGACGGTGTGCGGCGACAGCGGCGATTGACGGAGGTGATGGGTGGCGCGTCAGGGAGAGAGAAGGGGGAAGAACTTGCTATATCTTCTTCAACGGTGGTATTCTCGTAATAAGTTTACTCGACTTCGACTCGTGTTAAAAAATAATAACTAATTCTAAATAATTCAAAATAAAATCCAAAAAAATATGAAAAAAACATAAAATATAATACATATTTTAATATAAAAATGACATCAGAATGACATGTTTTGTAATTAATAACCCACCAATTTTAATAAAGTTTAAATTTTTATATAGGACCGATTTAGACTTATTCAACTGAACCAATTCGTGACCGATTTAGGCCGATTCGATCCGATCCAGTGACTCTATCGAAAACCGATTCTAATTCCGATTCCAATTTTTGCAAAAATGGGTTACCTCCACGAGGAAGCAAATGATCTTAGGTATAAGAACGATATCTAGTGTTTTCAGTTTTAACTATTTATAAATTTCAGGGAATAAGTAGAATGAAGTTTCCAAATGTCGCCAGAATAAGAAGCAGCTTGCCCCATATTTGTTCATGCCACTCCTGTAACTTAAATTTAAGAAATTTTCGCTCGAAACAGGGTTAGCTCATTTGCATCCAGTAACCAGAACTAGCTTGCCAAACGCCATTCAGTTCACTATCATGCCCAGTCTATATGGATCATGAAGCATATTAAAAATCTTGGGTCTGAAGAACTGGCACCAAGTAATAAGTATATCAAAAGAAGGCAATTCGCGCTTTCCCCCAACTGAAACTTTTTCCAAACATCTAAAACCACACTAGAATCTCCATGTAAACAGCCGCAGACAGTTTTCAACAAAAGAAAACCCGGAGTACCTTAACAGCCTAAATAAACAGAATTAACGGTACAGATCTCGCAGTACAAGTAAATATACCTTAACAGACATGGTGGGGGAAGCGTGGAGGTCGTCGGTGGTGACAAAGTAATTGGCGACGACGAAGACATTGGTTTGGATGTCCTCCGACACACACTTGGTCCACGTAGCCGGAAGGTTGAGCCATAAGGCCTGGGACGACGAAGGCAAGGCCGCAGTGAAACGGACACAGTAAAGTACATGCGGTTTCACCTTGGAATGATCAATGGTCGCATTTATCCCGATGGTGGGTGGAGGAGCAACTTCCCAGATTCTCCTCCCCTCCCTCCCAGTTCCCAAGTACAGATAGTTGATTTAGCTTTGGTAACGTTTTACTGGAATGCAATAATCATTTCAAACTGCTTATTAATTTTTTTAACGCAAAGATAAGTGATTAATAACTTCAAACATAAAACATGGGTGTTGAAATTTTATTTGCCCACGCATGTGGAAACTTGCTACCTTTAATTTTATCAGAAAATAAATTGAGACGGGGACATGGGAGGACAATAAATCGCAATTCCAATCCACTCCATGGCAGACCATGCTACAACTCAAATTAGAAGGGTTCATAGTTCATACCATTTCGCATAAGCCTCGGGCGACGCCTTCTTCTGCCCTTCTTTCTTGCAAACCAAATTGTTTTACAACTGCCAAAGCCTGAAATACAAATCTACTCTTCTCCAAAGGATAGCTCGAAATTCTCTGTCCAACAAGTGAATGGATACCAAGAAAAAAATACTAAAGAGAATGTAGGTATGATGAACATGAAACACATAAATATCATCACATATGTATATATAGGAGCGGACACAAACAACGCCAAAATGTGCCCGACCGGCTTTGATGTAGGAATGAGAACACAAGTATCTTGAAAAGTTACATGTTTATCAAATAAACAAAACAACTCCAAAATCACGAAAAAAAAGAGGGTCTGCGTTTAGATGACATGCTATCAAATGAGCTTCTTCTTCTGGAAATACCGCTTCAAATGCCACAATTGCCAAAAAGACACTCCTATACAAACGCCCAAAGACAATATGCTGAGCCAAGCTACCCTCGCATTTGTAGTCTCACTTACAATCCTCATCTCTGCTTCCCTGGGTTCAATTCAATTACGTTGCCCATGATTAACTATGTTACTTCTATAGAAAGGTAAACGTGATGGCAAGTCAACGAGTTAACATACAACTACAAAATTTCAGACCTGCTTTTAAGGTATAACAAATTCTCATGGATTGCTTCCACATGACCTTCTAGCTTCCTCAGATCAAGTTCGACACCCTGCGCTTAAGAATCTAGTCAAGAAGCATAAACAACATGGAATCATGGAGCACCGACTACTAAACCAATTACCTCAATCTTCTCTTTTTTCGCAACTGAGTCCCAATCTCTAGCAGCAATTCCAACTTTCCAGTCAAGATTTACAATAGCTCCTTTTCCGCTTTGATGAACACCATCCAGCCAAAAACAAGCTAGATAACTCCCTGATTCCGCCGTAGTAAAGGCAAAATGACCTGAGGTAACATTTGAGGTATGATGGAGGTCATGGCCATAAGGTGAAGTGACCTGTAAGAGCGCATGATCTGAAAGTCAATGCGTCGCTTAGACAGCAGCAACATTTCCAAAGAAGAAAAGAAAACGATGATACTGCATGTTATAGGATGTTATTTATTTATGTACAAAGTATAGAATTTGCTTGCCATCTGAAGAAAAAAAGTCTTCAATGATAAATAACCATAAACCTTGGCATTACAAAACTTCAGAAGGGTAACATATAAGCTAATATTAATGAATACACATGATTCCTGAATATATAGGTATATAATAACCAAGATAAAAAAGAAAAAATTCTAGTCATATTAGAGCATATAGAAACCGATTAGAGTATTTAATATGTGTCTCAGACTAAAAATTTCATCTTTTTGGAGGCAGAAATCAATCTTCATTCAATCATTAACATGATTACCCTTTTCCAAGAAATAACAATCGTATCAGTTCAAATATCTATAGAATTTCATAGAATGATTGATAGCAGCCCCAACATGACGATTCGCAAAACAGTCACACAATTGCTTGATTGGGACAATAAAGTTTATTTATATACGCATCAAAGCACATTTTTCGAATTGCCGCAATTGGGGAAGCCTTCAAGCACAAAACTTTCGTACAACACCACACAAATTCCCTCTCAAAAGTTGACAAAACAACACAAACCAATCAATTTAAAATAATGAATAATAACAAAAAGAACCTACCGCTTTGGAGAAGAAGAAGAAAAAAAGAAAAAATCACACTCCACAAATCTAAACAAAATAACCTTGACCGAGATGGTGGGTGGCTGGGGATGGTCCTCGCTGACAACAATGTAGTCAGCCAGGACGACGACGTTGGTCTGAATATCCTCCGATACGCACTTGCTGCCAGTCGCCGGCAGGTTCAACCATATACCTTGGCACCGCCGCAAAAAGATGCAGCACAGGCACAAAAAGACGGCAGCTTTGAGCATCGAATCCCTGGCCATATTCCTCGCCCAATTCGGTATTGAATAGCGGCACCAGATCAGACAAGAGGCGGTGGCGAAGGAGACCCAGATCTCCGATTTGGGGAAGAACGTTCTGGTTTGGATTTTGTTGTTGTTTGTTAGATGTGGGAATTGACGTGACACTTTTTCCAAAATGACGGAAATAGATAAGCCCTGAAACGGGTAGCCGGTCGGTTATGCGGTTTAATGATGTGCCCCATGTAAACATTTTACAGGGACGAGTAGGGTTGGCGTGGATGTCCGAATTTGTCCGTCTGTCCGATGTCTAAAGTATGTCTGATCAAATTTGACTGACCGAATTCCTATCGAATTAAAACAAACCAAACATGGATATTTTTTATCTGACCGAACGACCGATCAAATGTCCAATATTTAACAACAAACTTGTATGATCCATCTTCGAAAAAATATATATCACATTATAAACATAATGTAAAAACCAGTGATTTGAGTCAGAGTTTTATGCTTATGAACCGATCGGTTTAATCGTCGGTTCAAGTCGAGTATGTTTTAGAATATGTGTACTAAGTTGACACTGGTCGGGTATACGAGTCATGAAGGTCATACGTACCCGAATATATGATGATAACATCATGAATATAATAGAAAAGAATGAGTTATCAGAATATATAATAGTATGCCAATTATTTTTTTTATTTTATATATAGATGATCGTGGAATTAGTTTAGGCCATTTAACGCGTTAAGACCCGTTACGGGAAATTTGGGTGGGTTATTAGTTATAGAATATCATTATGATATTATAGTGTTTATTTTATTTTATGGAATTTTTTCTGATTTTATGGATTTTGTTAGGGTTTATTCCGAATTAGTTATTATTATTGACTCGAGACATTGGCGAGTCAAGTCTTATTTACGATATTGCCATCAATCAAACCTCCGACCCATTCTCTTCCCCGTCCAAACCATGCCGCCCCCTTGCGTGGTCGTTGTTGCCGCCGCCGCCGCATCGCCCGGCCGCCGATCGTCGCCGTAGGGCCCCGCCGCGGCGTTGCCGTGATGCCCCGAGCGCCCGCGGTGACAGGCGGCAGCGGAGAAGGTTTGTCTGTCTGCGGACACTGCTTGGGCCTGGCGGATAATTCGATGTCCAAAGTCGGTCAAACAAATTTTGTCCGACGAAATTTTGGACAGACGCGGTTTATAATTCGTCCGATGTCTGTCCGACCGATGCCCACCGCTAAGGACGAGTGTTTTTTTAAAAGAAAAAGATGAAAGCGAGGGGCGATATCTGTTCAAATGAAATGAAGAATGTGATCCATTCAATTACTGTCTTCAATCATGCTCCCTTTTTCTTTTCTTTTTACTTTTTTTATTTTTAAAAAATTAATCATGGTAGCAGTATAGCCGGTTGTTTGACAGATATATTATATATTTTTTTTGAGTGGGGGGGAGAAGGAATTACATAAAATAAATATGCTTTGTGATAACTGATATAACCCTTTAATGGTATTGAAAATTACTTCTCACAAAATATCAAGGTAGATAAACCCCACTTACAATCGGTTAATCCCTTCAAAATTCAACTTTTCTATCAGGCTGTTAAACGAGCGACTAAATTAAACTTAACTTATTCTCAAATTTAATTATAATAATTTAAAATTCGTTTGTACTTAATTCAAAATTAAACAAATTTTAAATACATACACTCAAAATCAACTTAAATATTTTTAATACTTTTTAAGGTCATCTCAAGTTAAAATACACTTAAAACTATTAAATTTTAAAAAACTTAAAACCAACTTATATAAAAGCTTAAAATTAATTCAGCTCATTTAAAAGTTTAGAACTAGTTTATTTAAATACTCAAAATTAATTTATTTAGGGGCTTAAAATCAATTCGTTCATAAGGTTCTGGAAAAAATATACAATTAATAATCATTAAAATTAATAAAAATAATCTATCAATAAGGCCCATATTCTTTTAATCCAATGTTGTTTACTAGAATGCTCAATACTACATCTTTTTCGACGATAACCCAGTGGCATTCTTGTCATATTCGATTTCTCGTCATTGTTAGAACCAGCTTCGATCAGTGGATCCCCAGGGCATGTCTCTTCGATAAAATGGTTTGTAGCGGTACGCATATCTTGTTGCTCAATGAAGGCATCTGTGGCTAAGGTTGATGGACTGACAACTCCAAAATAAAATAAACAGTGTCTGAAATAGTAAATTGTTTTTTCCAGTCTCAATCAGACCCTTATTATACTCCTGCACCCTAAGCACAGCTTCAAGCTCCTTTCTCCTTTTGACCTTTGTTTCATATGGGAGCAATTCCATTACCTCATCATAATCAGTTTCATTTCCGTCTGAAAACAATAAAAGCAAATAAGGCTTGTGGTGATAAGAAAAATCCTATTATTAACAATTAAATACCAGAAATTACTTATCTTAAAGAACAACAACAAAAATTTAAAATCAGAAAGCAATTATGGAGTTTATGCACAATACCGCTTGCAGGAAATCATTCTTAAGAAAATCTAAAACATGTTCTATATCTTCAGCATGGAACACCTTTATGCACACATGCCAAGTTGCAGATTTGTCATCAACAACCAATTCTGCGAGATAAATATGGAGTGTTACAATGTAAAAAATATAACACAACTGCATATAAGCATAACAATGAGCACAGAATAAGGGAACAAAGGTGCATCCATAATCGGATAGATAATGATATGGCACAAGAGATGTACTGGTGTTAATAGATAAATTGCTCATAACCAACCACGTCAAATAGAATTGTCCACTAAGTGCTAGTGCTACATGATGTTTCCGCTCACTAGCAAATGTTTCTTCCATTTTACATATGTTCATTTTACCAAACCAGGCACAACCACTATTTTCTTCAGTTATCAGGTTCTTATGCCATGGACATAATATTTTTTAGAGTGCTTCTGTAGTTTGGGTTTTTTCTCCAAAAGCAACAATAAGGTGAATATAAAAGCTCCATCTATATTTACAAGGATGAATTTAAAAATAAGAAACATATGTTAAAATTGAAATTTTGGAGCAATGGATTTAATGAGGTTAAATATTAAAACCAGCTCCACAAAAATTCCGAGTATAGCATTTCAGTGTTCACAAAATATGATACAAACCACTAAAAATGTAGGCAACACAAGAAAATATAATGAAAATTAATACAAAACAAAGAAAATAGTCAACTTATATTTATCTTCCCTACTATTTGTATAACCAACAGATGCATGTAGAATCTTGCTAATGTCATCGTAAAAAATACTACGAGATAAATAATTTCTCAATACCAAAGCCAATGCGAAATGAAATTAAAATATCTGATAGGATGTAAACCTGTCGTGCTGTCTGAATCAATGGAAGTAAGTGGCTGGACTGCACTCATTATGTTGGTCTCACTTTGCTCTTGCACCTATCTCCACCACTAAACAATGCACTGACTAAAATAAGTGAAGGGAGTCAAGATCATGTACAAAACATAAACTGAGTTAAATATAAAATTGTAAAGAGACCTGCGAAAGCAGAGTAAACATGACATTAACTTCATAAATGGCAGGCCTTCATTTTGCCCATAATTAGGAAATAAGGAATGCAGACACAAAGGGCAGTCCCATCAGGATGGTTCATATTTGAAAGAATCTCAACTGCTTCCTAGATATGAGTAAGAATAAATAAGTTCACATTGAGAATGAAAACGAATATAGCATAGAAGTATTTTAAACTAAAAGTGCAATGACCTAGTCACTGATATCCCAAAAGTTTCCTTAAAGATGATGGAAAGTATACGAGAAGCTGACTACCTCGCAAACTGCTACAAGCATTAAGCAGAAGGAGAACTCATGCGCCTTCATCAGAACACTATTCAGTAAATCAGTCTGCCTCTTATCATCCAGGCCCTTAGCCTCCACTGTCTCAATCTCTGGAGACCCATTCGGATACTTCCCAAAAGAAATAAAAATCAAATAGATAATTTCAGAACCATAAAATATCAACACATGAACTCATATCAAGGTTTACAAAATCACCGAAAAGCAGCAAGAAAATTGTTGAAGAGGTCAAGTTAGTCAATATTGATTGACCAAGTCTTTGTATATATCTAGCTGTGTTTTACTCAAGTTGTTAGGCAGCACCTATAAGTCAGGGATTACATATTGAACTGTAATTATAATCTTACAATGTATATATCTATAAATATGAAAGAAGAGTAACGGGAGAAGATTTTGAGGACTACTCCCTATTGTTTTGTATGCTATGTTAATTTCTGTATAATGAAATTCAACATGGTATAGAGGCTAGGATCTTGTTTTGACAATCTTCCACTTGGTCAATGTTTCTTCCTGGGGATGCTTCTATTGTGCCTACCCACATTTCTTTTCCTTATCATGGCAAAGGGAAAGCCACTTGCAATTGTTCCCGACCGTAAATTGGCCACCCTATCTGACCTATTAAGTGGCTAATATATTACAACCACCAAAGTTAAATGGTCCTAACTTTGTCCCTAAATTGGCCACCCTATCTAACCGATTGAGTGGCTTGTTTATTACAACCACCAAGTTAAATGGTCCTAACTTTATCCACTGGTATGCTGCCATTAAGGCCTTCTTGATGTCTCGAGATAAGCTTCATTACATTGAGAAAGCCCCTACAAGAAAGAGAGATGCCCAATAGCTGAAGGAGGATGCCCAGGACCGCTCTTGGCTTTGGAATTCTATGGAGCCTCATATTAGTACAGATGTGCTTCTTCTTGACACTGCTTATGCTGTGTACACATCTGTCAGCAAGACTTGGACTGCAAACAACAATGTGAATAGGATATATGAACTGTGTGATGAGATCTTCAAAATGAAGCAAGGGAGCAAAACAGTCAAAGACTACCATAGTTGTGTAAAAGGAAAGTGGGAGGAGCTTACTTTGTATCAGCCCAACCCTAAGATTGAGACCTGGAAGAAGCAGCAGGAACAACCCAAAGTTGTGTCTTTTTTGTCCTGCTTGGATGCACATTACATGTCTGCCAAAAATCAACTCCTTTCAAGTAGTGACTTGCCTACTCTCAATGTAACTTTTTTTAGGTTGTCTAGAATTCCAAGTGCACAGACTGAGCTGCCTGCGGAGCCAGATAATGCTGCCTTGACCATTCACATAAGATCTACCACAAACTCTAATTGAGGGAGAGGAAGGGGTCAAGTGGGCAGTGGTCGAGGTGGTGGTCAGAGGGCACAAAAGAGAGGATACAGGCTTTGTGATTATTGCAATATGCAGGGTCATATTGAAGACAAATGCCCGAAGTAACATGACAAATGAAACCCCTGCCACTCTTCCTGCTCCTATTACTTCTATGCCAGTTGCTGCCTCCACTTCCGTGAGTAACACTGTCATCTTATCCCATGAGGGTTTTGAGCATCTATTAAGGCTAGCACAAGGTGACACCAATACTCCATTTGCACAAGTTGGTATCAGTACTTCAACTAAAGCCTCCCCAAGCTCCTGGTTGATTGGTTTTGACGCATCTGATCACATGACTGGTAGTCCACACTTATTTTCACATTTCAAAATGTTCTGTTCTTTTCGAAAAGTTATCTTAATAGATGGTAATAGTTTTCCAACCTTAGGACAAGGTCATGTAGATCTTTCTCCACACTTATACCTTGATGATGTTTGAATGTTCCAAGCTTTCCTACCAGTTTGTTATCAGTTCCCAAATTGTGCTCTTTAAATGCAAAGGCTGTCTTTACTAAAACTGGTTGTTTGTTTTAGGATATGACGAATCAAGTGCAGCTTGGTCGTGGTTTTAGTAGGAATGGTCTTCTTATTTGCACCTAAATAAGCCTGCTGCGACACTGCATGGCTTCCTTACCTGCAAATTCTTCCCAAATTTCTGCAAGGCAATGGCATAGCATAATACGGCGTCCTAATTTATCTGCATTAAAGCTTTTATTTCCTGCTTTAAAGTCTGTCTCTAGTTTGCAATGTGAGTCATGTCAGCATGTCAGCTGTCAAACAGCCTTCTTCTTCTTTTCCAATATGTTTACAGCAAAGCTCCTTCGAACCTTTTGATTTTGTCCACAGTGATGTATGGGGACTTCTCTTTGTAACAAATGCTTCTAGTAGTAAGTATTATCTTTTGTTTGTTGATGATTTCACTCGCATGTCATGCCTTTATTTGTTACATGATCGATATGAAGTATCTAAATGTTTGAACGATTCATCAATGAGGTTAAGATTCAGTATTCTGCTGCCATAAAAGAGTTAGGTCTGATAATTCTTTATAACAAAAATCTACTCACTTTCATTCTCTTATTCACTCACATGGTATTCATCATGAATTTTTTTTAAAACTAAATTAAAAAAAATCTTGTCATGAAGAAGAACCTGCTCGTGGAGAGTGCGGGCGAGCGCGAGATTGGCGTCCTCTTGGCTGAGGCTATTGAAGGGGCTCCTTGACGGCGGCCGCGCCGCCGCCGTGGCGGATGCGGCGACGTCGACTGGGGACTGGGCGTGGTTTTCGTCGCTGGCGGTGGCAGCGGCTACGGCGGCCGCATTGGGCTCGAGTTCTCCTTGGTCGAGAAACTTCAAATTGGGAGAAGAAGATTGAAACCCTAAATTCGATGGATAGAGAAAGAGTTGGGGACTTGGTAATCGCCTCGCTCTCACGGAGACAAAAAGAGAAAGACGAACGACTTGAGCGCGGGCGAAGGAGAACGGCGATGGCGATGGATCGGGGATGGTGGTAGGAGAGGAAGGACCATAGTGGTGGCCGCGGCGGCAGAATGCGGCCGGAGAGGACGTGGTGCGCTTTTTGAGGATAATTTTATAAATAAAATTTGTTTTTTTAACTTGAATTAATAATAATAATTATAATTATAATTTTAAAAATATAAAATAAAATATAATATATTTAATAATAGTTTAATAACATATTTCAACTGTACTAACCAATTCAAAATATTACCTAACGTATCTTAACACTTTAAATAATAATTTAAAAACTTAATTTTTTCCCACTGTAATTTTTAAAAGTTTAATTTTTTTCATACAATTTATAAATTTATCCTTGTTAAATCTTTTGGACATTTGTGGTATAATCTTGTTTTAAATTTATATATGTATCTTTATTCTAATAATGAATTTTAAATTTATTAACCTTACGATTTTAACAAATTAAGCCACGATAAATAATTAAATTATTGTGACGGAAATTTTCTTCAAAAATTTGCAGTTCCTAATGGAATAGGTAACAAAGCCACCTTGCCACCTACTGCCACTAAATCAGCACCTCCTCACGTCTTGCTGTATATAGGAAAGTGGGCTGAGTGGTTCAAGGCGTAGCACTGAACTGCTATGTAAAATCATTTGACATTTCATTTTTGAAACCAAAACTTTTGATGTTATTTGGCGTATAATAATCTCTATATGCCTATTATGGATCTGCACCCCTGGGATCGATAAACCTTTTGAGTGTAGAAGACTTGTGTTAATTAAAATTGATTTTTATTATAATAAAATTATTTTTTAAAATTTATATTAATAGAAAATAATAAGATTTATCTTAAATATGTTTTAAATAGATAAATAATATTATGTATATTATTATATTATAATATTAAGTCAAATTTAAATCAAACTACAAATTAATTTCTAATTATAATTAAGTTAAGTTAAATTGAACATTGTTTTTTTAAATTCAATTTGTAAAATTCGAGTTTGAGTTCTAATAAATCAAATACTTAGAAAGTGACCTGCTCAATTTGCAGCCTTACTTCCTGATTATGAAAAAAGGTAAAACTACATAAGTTTCCGAGTTAAACAGTTGGTTATGACAAACCTATTACATTACTTCATCTTCGTTTAAAAATTACTAATGACCAATTAAGATGAAACATATAAAACAAAATTCTGAGAACCATGCATCTCTTCTATCTTCAATTCCTGTCAACAATCAGATGCTGGACTTGTTGCCTTCGTTTGGAACCTCCTGCATTTGAGTTTGGATTTCGTGTTCCGGCCTTGACCGGTACTCGTATCTCCACGCACAATACAAGAAAATGCAGAAGTTGATCACACTCAAAACTGCAAGGAGCCAATATAAGTAATCAAATCTGCCAGTGTTTATGTTCTGCGCAAGCCATGAAGGTCGACCTTCTTTCTTGTTCCCAGTGATAGAATCAACAATGTTGTTGAGTATTGTTGCAGCAAAACATCCCAAGCCACCGGCCACCGCAGCATAAGCTGAACCAATGCTCCTCATGGCATCAGGAGCTTCCTCATAGAGGAATTCTAACAGACCCACAATACAAAAGACCTCAGCAATCCCAATCAAGCAGTACTGAATCAGTAGCCAGTATGCAGTCAGATTAGGCATGGGAGACAAAAACAGGAACTCATAACCATGTTTTATGGCATGCTTTCTTCTGTACCTCTCAAAAACACCAGCCCAGGCCACAGACAAGATGGACATTACCAAACAAATTCCGACCCTTTGAAGCTGCGATGCGCCATGGGGATGGCCGGTGATTCGACGAGAAAGAGGAACAAATGTGGAGTAGTATAGAGCAAGAATGAGGAATATGCTGAGGCCAGGAAATACAGGCATACATGTGACTGGCAGTTTAAGGTTTCCCATATGAGTGTTTAATGTATATGCTTGCTGGACTGAGAGAGTGAGATATTCAGTTAAAATAACGCTGAGCATTATTGTGCAGGTTGGTATTGGAAGAAGTTTAACTAGTATCTTCACTTCTTCAACCTGGGTGACAGTGCAGAGTTTCCAGGGGCTTGGATTGTCACCATCTTCTTTTAATTGTAAGGCAGCCTTGTCCAACCACCTGCAAGCACACATAGCCCCATGGCATATCCATGTTTGTTGTCGCAATAACTACAATTAACTATGCAAATAAATTCCAGGTACGAAAATGCCGGTTATAAGAAAAGGGAGGAGGAATTTGACGTAAGAATAAAAAGATATTGAAGTCAGTACCTAAAATCATCTGTGTGAGTGATTTTCCCACTGCCTTTAATGGCTGACCTCTTTCCAGGGAGTTCATATAACCCAACATATTCACTACTGGAGAAAGATGCATTTCTCTTCCGGAAAGCAGCAACGAGAACCTGAGCAACGCGAGTGAGGGGACTACCGCCAGGTAGTCTATGTCGATATAAAGGTGTACCAACAAAGAAAACCATGTTTGAGATTGCCATAGCTATTGCCAGTGATGCAAAGGCAGAGGCCCATCCATGCTCCATTTGAATATACACTACCATGGTGAAAGCCACAATGGCGCCAATTGTGACAGAAAGGTAGAAAAAATTGAAGAAACGGTCCAACAGAGATTTGTAGTCCCTACTCGTCTCATCAAATTGGTCAGCTCCAAATGATGAAACACAGGGCCTGATGCCTGCAGCACCAAATCCTGTAATGTATAGGACAGCATAGAGGTACAGCATTTGCCATGGCTTTGCATGCTCACAGCTTCCTATGAGTAGAGACACTTGACTGCAGTTTGCTTGGCTTGGCATTAATGCTTTCATGGTGGCACACAAAGTTATCCCAGTTAAACCCTGCAAAAGAAGCGTGGATTGTCAACCAAAATGTGCAGATAGAAATAATGAAACTTGCATTTCATCTGATCACAACAAATGAATGCTAACTCTGTAACTGAAGATGCATGGATGCTAGCTAATGAACGAGAATAAATTAGTTTCTTTTTCAACAGTTCTGGCTATCATAATGCAAGAAAAGTTACTATAAAAAGTTGCGCTATTTAATGAATGAAATCCAAGCAGGGTAATTAACATTGTAATGCAACATTAGTCATACCAAAAGATAAATGGTAGTAAAGATGGCAATGGTCCAATAACGGCCCAAGTATGCATCAGCTAAAAACCCTCCAAGCACAGATGAAACCTGTGATATGCCTAAAAAGTTGTTGACAGCATTTGCAGAGCTAGAAAACGGACGATGCATCACATAGAACATAAAGGCCACCATATTGACAGAGAGCCCAAAATATGCCATTCTTTCAGCCATCTCATTTCCTGCAGAACCAGAATGGGCAAGCAAAATATGCTATGCAATCAAATGATTCTGAAAGATCTAAAATCATCAAAAGAACATATTTCAACATCACAATTAAAATTATATTGCACAAAGACTTGCGAATGAAGCATACAGTTGCACTCCACGGGAAAGTCACGTTTTAGCTAGTAGGTCTTAAGGTTGATTTACTATAAAAAAACTTCTCCCGTACATAAAATGGAATGCTTTCTCTTACCAAAAATAAAGAAGGCAGCAATCCAGCCTCCTGTTCTTGATAAATTTTCTATGGGCTTGCCACGAATATTTACAGGAGTTGTTCCACCCATGTAGCCACCGCCAATGGATGTCCTCCTTTCATCACTCTCAGCAAAATACAGTCCAAGTTTCTTTCTCCGAAATGATTCAGAATAAGGGTCTGCTTTCCGCGCGTTTTCCAGAATGGAACCATAATTGTTACTTGGCGTTGTTGGCTTAATTTCTGGGGACTTGATCTGTTTTTCTTCCATGCCTGCACATTAACCAAAAAAACACCTTTAGTTGTAGTGACAAGTTGACACTGCTTATAGCAAGAAACGAACTACTCCTTGAAACAAAACAAAAATATTTCCTTCGAAATAGTACATTAATCACACTTGCAAATTGTTAGATCTGCAGAGGATGCTTTGGGGGAAAAAAGATCTGCAGTGAGCGTTTCACTACAACCTCAATAAATAAAAATACTGAAAACCAACAACGCTGTCCAAATTCAGACCACAAAAATGCCAACATAAAACCATTTTCCCCTTCGATTGATTAAAGTCATATCAAACTAAATCATATATAAGAAGCTACTTAAAAATGGTTATGAGGAAGACCCCTTTCCAAAAAATATAAAAAAAGCGAGCCACTTCATATTTCAAAGTAAAGATAGAGCAGACACAACTGTAACAGCGCTCAGTATATACCTCTGCGGATCGATGAACCCGCGCCCTCTAATTCATCAACTTCAGAAGCCTTTTCCGGTGATGCAAGACGCCACCACACTCACACTCATCGAAAGCAGAAACTGTTGTGAAGAGGATCACACTAATATTCGTCCATTTTAATACCATATCAATCTTTGCGGATCGGCCAACCAACGAGTGCCAACCAACAGAATTGTTTGACATATAAATCGCAATAAATACTCGTACTGGATTTTATGATAGAAAACGCCATCACCCCGTAATGAACCTAAACATGAGTGGTCACAATTGGTGAGCATTACAGCGGGAACAAGGACTTGATGTGAGGCCGTTTTGAAATGTTATGAGAGGAAGACCTTAATGGTGAGCCAACCAAGGCATGGGAATGGGGAGCACGAGTGCAGTTAAGATAAATGAGGGGAAGGAAGTAGGCGAGGCGGTCATCAAGGCCATTAACCTTGTGGGCGCTGGGAAGGATGAGATTGTGCCAGCACCTTTGCACAGCTGTTGGTTGGACATTGATGGTCAAACAGAGGAGGGTTGTAGCTGAAGGGTTTTATGTGGCGCTCCCTGTGGTTGGTGGGCAATGCAAAGTGGCAATCAAGGCAAGTTTTTACTGCTAGATCTGCTCATACCTGTTTTTGGCGGCAGAAAAGCATGAGTCAAATTCTGTAGGATTGGTGTGTTTGAGGGGCCAAGAGAAAATGAGACCACGATGATCCACAAAGCTTTTGGCTTGCTGCTAATGAGTGTAGCTTTTATGTTGGCATCAGAAGCAGCAGGCGTGAAAAAAAAATCAAATACTAGATGCAGAAGTCGACACTAGCACTTGAAAGTTATTGTTAAAAAAAAACTCCCAAAAGCCAGTTTACCATTATAAAATGACCATTGAAAGCATCAAATGGCATGAAGTTATGCCATACATACATGAAGTATTACTCGAAAATATTCATCATACTCAAAGTTTGTCTATCGATATTTATGTTTGCATGTATTGACGCAAGATCACTTGCTGCCAATGGGCAAGTAAGACACGGTTCATCGTTAGTAATCGGGTGATTGGCTGGATTTGAAGGCAATTGCCCTGGCGGCCACTTCGTGACAAAATATATAGCAGTACCCAATCAATGGGGCCACAGTGGAGAAAAATGCCTGTTATTTAGTTGGATTCATGCTACATCTAAATCAATATCGGGCCTCATTAGTCAAGTCATGGCCTGTACAGCATTTGGCTCGTTAGACGACTTTCACCTCTCATTATCGATGCCTGATCATAGCATTAAGCAAGGCTTTATCTATTAAAAACCAAAAATTCAAATTTGATCTCAAATTAACATTAAAATGAAAACCACTTTCTGGAATACTGTTCAATCGGTTGCTATGTGGGGTATCCCGCTTAATATAATTTAAAAATCACTTTAACTTGAACTATAATAGTTCATGAATTTGAAACATTTTTTTTAAAAAAGATACTTGAAAACATAAACGGCACATTAAACATGAGACATCCTGATTATTATTCTTCTCCTCAACCGTCGAACATGAAAAATGATGAACAACTATAGCAACAAATGCGTCTAATCTAGAGAATTGCCTTCGTGAAGCATAAAAAATCAAAATTTAAAATGCGTTAGCAGGATCTACTTTCGCGATAATTTGAATATTAATGTGTTCTTGTGATTCACTTCACCAGAATACAGAAATACCCAAAAAAAGTTAAACACAAATGTACACGCTGTTACAGCCCTAGTCCATGGACATACCGGGTGCTAGGATTTAGCAGTTGTTCCTAAGCATGCCGGGTCCGAAAAGGGTAGCAGGGGGCTATTCGAGTGGTGAAATAGCTAACCGAGACAAACATGTGTTATAGTTGCAGGGTGACGAACTGTGGTGCACATAGCTGTCGAGATCGAAAAACCTCAAGATGGTGCTAGTCGGGTGCTGGTGTCCGAGCATCACGACCAGGCATTGTGGGTGTGTCGGCATATGCATCGACAGAGTGAAGTTGAGGGCAACCGAGCGTATCGAGTAGTGCCAATCATTCTACCGAGTGTGGACGAGCAGTGTCTACTGAGCAGCGTGTACCAGCAATACCGAGCAGCATATTGGCATGGCATGCAGCATGCGCGAGCATTGAGAGAGCGTGATCAGTAGCAAGTGCCGGTAGTGTGCAGCGCTACCGATAGTGGTGCACGAGCGCTGGTGCATGGGCACAGGGGCGTGCTGAGCAAAATAGTGGCATGTGTGTATTTATGGCGGTAGCAAGATTCGGCAGTAGCGAGATCCAGCAGTAGCGAGTGCCGGCAATTTGTGTAGTACTCGGATTCCTGCAGGGGCACACTTCGACTTTTGTGGTGGCAACATGGGAAGTGCTTTGAGGATGATCTGGTGTTCGAATAATGGATGGGGTCGAGCCAGGGGCGAGATTGGATAACTAGTGGTGCAGCGAAAGGTTTGGTGAAAGTTTGTTACTGATAAGATACAGTATCTTGGGAGATCACGATATCTTATCACTATGCACAAGCAAAGGTTTTGCAACTAACTCCGAAGGAATAAACTTGGATGAATCCAGCCGGCATTGTGCTGTAAGCACAATGATGCGGCATATCTTGAGGCGATCTTTTGGAGAAAAGATCTGGGACATGATATTGGTTTATCCGTAGTATTGGGTGAACATGTGAGACTTCTCCATATATTGGAGGAGGCCGGACTTGGGAAAAAGGAAGAACACTGGAATTGTTCTAGTGCAAAGTTCGTGTCTTTCTTGTGGAGTGTTAAGAAACCTCATCAGCAAGGGAACGGCGTGAAGTGCTGCAGGCTGGTTCGGGGAACTAGTTCTTCATGGTGGACGACTACATTGGCTGGTCGAAGTTCACCTTAGATTGAGGTACGGCTTTAGTTCTTCTACAATCTGTTTGCAATTACTGGTTGAGGGTTTTTGCATGTAAACAGGTTGGTCGTGGGCGACAACTTGAGGTTGTGATTGTGAGGACATCTTGTGAGCGGGGTGCTCTAGTTCTCACTACATCGTGGGGTTGCATGTCCACGATGTCAAGAGATCAAGGTAGATTGATTGCTTGTTCCTTGTTCTCGTTTAATTAATTCAAGGTTGGGACAGGGGTCTCTATAATTAGTGATGTCGGCTTCTGATTTTGGGTACCAGCAACGGGTCTTGTGATTCTAGGACTTGGTTGAAATACCGAGCAAGGATGATCGGTATTTGGATCGATATTTGGGTGATTGATCATTCGGTCACTGCATATTACGTAATTGGCATGTTATATAATTTGGTGTGTTGATTGGGCGTAAGTTGCTTACCGGTAGGCCGATCAATGATATCGTGGTGTTGGGCAGTTGAGTGCTAGTATTGTGATCGGTGTTTACTGTTGTTCGTAGGAATGTGCGGAAGCCTCACGCCGCTAATTTGAGCCGTAATTGCGTGTCGCTATTTGCAGCGCAGCACCAGGCTTCTGGAATTGCATCTTGCTGCTGTTTGTAGTGGTATTTTGTTGCGTACTTGGGTAAAGGCAGGTGTTGTGGGTAAGAAATACACTACGCCGTGTGATGTTGGGGCAAAAAATTTTGCTCCTATTGAACACCCATGACACACGCCATAGCGGTTAATACCTCTTTACTAAACAGGTATAACGTACGCATCAAGAGCAGACAAATGCTGAAGAGACTTGACGTTAGAATGACTTAATTAATAATTGGTAGTAGTAATAAAAAAGAAACCAAATGATTTAAGGAAACATAGCGAACCTGAATGCACCAACCATTGCAGGTGAAGCTTGCAACATTCGAGGTCAGTAAGAAGCTTCTCCAGCGAAGAGGCATCTCCATACTAAGAGAAGTTGATCGAGCTTGGCTTCAACAAGAGAAGCAAGCAATATTTGCCACAAAATAGCCGGGCTTCGTGGCCCCTTCGAGATATAGCACCCGTACGCTGGGGGCATAAATCATGCACTGGAATCCATTTCGTGAAGCCTAAGATCGTTGAGAGAGGGCAAACAAACTGCACTGGGCAGATCAATCTGACACCAATATAGATGCATGCGGCTCCTTCAGAGAGTTGCTGGCAAAAAGCTCCCTGGGTACTTTGTAGCCAGGGTGGAATGCGCACGTCGGAGATGGAAATTAGGCACATGCCAACTCTATGATCAATGGCAAAACGCATCCATTCCAGGAGTGAATTGGAGAAGAGCCAAGTCTGCCGTCGTCGGCAAAAAGGTGAAGGCCACGAACTTTGTCCTGGTGATCAGAGACCATGACTTTGTTTGACCGAATTTTTGGAGTCTTGGCTGGTATGGTATCGAGAGGGAGGAGTCGAGGACGGAGCGCAACGCCCTAAGAAACCCCCATCGTTTGGACAAGTGTTAAGTATTTATACAATATTTATTCACGTTTTTAATATAATTTATATTTTATAGATATAAACATTATTAATTAGGTGATATTTTTCATTTTATTTTAGTTAATTAATATTTTATTAAATAAGCTTAATTTTAGTATTTCAATGCAAAAAAAGATAAAATAAATTAAATTTTAAAATTGAATGGTCATATACTTGGGCCTACCCAATGACTATAATTTATGGAGTCAAAGAGTTGGAAACTCAAAAAGAGATCATAATTAATTAAATTACGTCGATTTGTGAACACCTCTTTGAATTCTTTCATCTCTACTTCTATATAAAAAGGTGATAATTTATTGTTTGAGATATGATATCTTAATTTTTGCCTTTGCAGTTTAGTGAAAGAAAATATTTTTAATTTTTGTAAAAAAATTTCGTAATAAAAATTAATTTTTTTAATAATATTTTTTATTTTTATTATAGAGTATTATAATATTTTCTATTTTTATTATAGAGTAGTTTTTTATTTTGTTCTAGAGAAATGGAATTTAATATAATTCTTAGAATAGATTGATTGTTTATATTTTAGATCATGAAGTTTAATTAGATTTCGGGAGAAATTAATTAGATTAGTCACTAATAATTTATCATACGACAAGTCTTTTGATTTTTGTGTCGTTGTGGTTGGGAGATAGCCAACATTATATGCGATTGTAAGATAAATCTTAATGCATTATTTTGTTGATTATGCATTATTTTGTTAATTAATTAATTATTATCGAGAGATAAAAAGTGAGGCAAAATAATAAAAGTATGAAAGAACGGGAGCCACCATGTCATATAGTTATCTAGCTCGCCAATCCAAGAGAAATTATCCTAGTTCGACAATCCGATAGAATACGAGGGAATAAAAGAGAATACAAAATAAGAAGAAGATTTAATAAAGATTAAATTGATGTCGAGAGAAATTCGATTCTAGAATTAGTTTTATATCGCTTTTAATTTAAAGTTATTACTTAGATTTAATTAAATTAGTTATTTTTATTTTATTCTTTATTTTATTTTTTTAATTAATTATAAAAAATTCTTTTATGGGACGGTACTTAAATTCATTGTCCTATTATTTATTTCAACTATATATACTTACGCTACGGAAAATATTCTAACAACAAGCCATGGGCCCACGCGCTGGAAGTTGGAACTGCTTGTCCTGGAATCTGGCGGCAGCAGAGGCGTCATGTGAAATTGTTCCGATCAACTCTGACTTCACCTCGCTTCAACGATCTCTTCTCCAAACGCTTGGGCTTGTTCCTACTCCTACCCATGATTGCCATCAACTGCCGACTTAGAAATTGTTGTGATAAATGTTAGGATAAAATGTGAAATAAATTGGGATTAAGATTGTCAAATTCTTCCCGTGGAATATCCACGATTTTTCACATTCCAAAGCCACAAAAAGAGAGGAACGTTCTCTACGAATAATCCACAATCCATATGATTGGGCGGTTCCTTCATTTATGCCATTTTATAACGGCTCAATTAGAATCTCCCAAAAATTGTAAGCGTAAATGCATGCGTTTAGGCTTTATTTTTTCCCAAGTGTAATATAAAATTTTAACTTCCAACAACAGGTATTCGGGGTCCTAACTCCTAACTACCACCTCTCTCCTTTGCGGAGTACCCACTAATATTAAGCGAAGCCTCTGGCAACGACCATCGTGAAAGAATGTGTTTTCGTCGGTTGATGTTTTTGTGAAGCAGGTTGATAAAATAACACTTCACAGATGCTGAATGTCTAGTACAAAAAGTAAACAGATACATTTACCCTTCCAATTTCACTCGTCCATGCCACCTTGAGCACAATTCCAACAAATCACTACAACGACATCCGTTTTATCGAAATAGATTAGATGATATAACGATAAACCACACAACTACACATAACAATAATTATTAGGATCATAACAAAATACCTCCCCCAAACAGCATCCAATTGCGTTTACAAAATTGAGATTAGAATTTTAATCTGCCCATATTAATCAGCATTACTCGGCAAGCTTAAAATGGGCAAGTTCTTTTTTCTTCATGGCTAAACGAGGTGTTTCAACCTGACCAAACAATTTGCCCTTCTAAGGGAAGTTGCTAAAACAAAACGAGATTGATCTACTCGAACATGCTACCTAAACAAAACAAAACTTCATCTTCGACCTGCATTAGGACTACTTGATACAAACGAATGATGTAAAAAGTCTCCCGACTCCAACAAGTGAATTTGGAAAACAAGCCCTCAACCAAAGTGTGCTTACACAGCACCCCCGCTCTTTCCCTTCTTCCTCTGGATTTTCTTCATGTAAAATTCGAGCTCCTTACCTTCCAAGATGTATCTGTAAAAACAATAAATCATCCAAGAGTTAGCGTAGCCTTTCTAATCTTCAAGGCTAAACCTCACAAGCCCAAAGTATATAGCATGTACCCATCAGCTCGGCCACATTGTCCTGGACGGGATGAAATGCTGGCCAATAGTCTCCCACTGCCAAATTGCTCCTCAATGTGGGGATCGAGTTGCCTAGCCTGCTGACGTTTCTCTAATTTCCTCTGAACATGGTTGCTCTTCTTAGCTTCTTCTGCTGCGACAGCATCTCTCTCCTGTTGACACCAAAAACAGTGAATGCTTAAAACCAACATAAAAGAATAAATATCAAGCGCCCAATAACTAAAACCTCGAACATAATCACAAGTAGAATTATCATCGTCGACTGGTAAAAGCAAATAGCCAATAACTTGGAAAAAAACGACCTTGATTAACTCTTAAAGCATAAATAATAGAAACATAAATATAAACTAGCCACATCATCAATACTGAATAAAAATAACAAGCATATAAGAAAGAATGGCCCGAATGTAAAATTGATATTATAAATTTCTACTAGCAAATCAAAAAAAAACAACATAAACACAGATTATTCTATTGTTACAAGATTTGCAGAAGCATAAGTACTTTCTCTGTTGTAAGTATCGTGTTCAAGAATTCATACCTCAGAGCTATCCTTTTTGCCCGCTGGAGACTTCTTCTTCCTACCGATCTCCACGCCGTAGTACTGAAGATACCACTGCTTGAAGGGGGCAGCATCAACCTGAACAATAGCACTCTTCACCAGAGTCTGAGTCCGCACAAGTTCGTTGTTTGAAGCATTGTACACCACATCAAGGATACGCGTCTTGCGGGTAACAGCCTCACTTCCCCAAGAATAATTGCCCGTGTCTAATCTAAGCGCCCTCCACTTCACATTTCCTCCTCTCACACGAACTCTCCTCACTGTTTTATCGCTTGAGAGCTTAGTGTTTGCTGGCTGACGCCCAAGCTCGTACCTTTGAAATACACGTAAAGTAGCCTCCTTTTAACTTTTAATTTAAAACAACAACAAAACTACATTAACCAGACAAGCACAGAATAAAGACGTCCAGACATGCAAAACATTTACATAATTAAATACTCCCATAATAGGACATAACGCTGATAAAACGATGGGTCAATAGAAAACAATAATCGAATTGGCGTGATAACCACACAACAGTATCGTCTAGCAGTTAGTCCACCTAAATGTGGAATCAATTACTTAGATATACACACTAAAAGTTACAACTGCATCGATATTTCTAACCGATGCTACAATACTGAACAAGATCAGGCACGAATTAGAACAAAAAAAACGCCATACTTTCGCTTCTTCCTCCATGCCTTCTTCTTCCCACCGGTGGCCCGGCGCTTGTGCATCGAGTCTCTGGAGATACCTAAGATTGGAACAATAAAGGCGCCATAAATTAAACAGCTTCATAATTCGCAAGCACACAAATAAAAAAGAAGAAGAGCAACTGGAAATCCATGCAGGAAAAAATAAACGAAAACGAAGATGTGGAAGATGAAGGTGGAATGGGATGGAAAAGTACCCATATTTTGGAGGCGGAGATGAAGGCGACCAAGGTCGGAAACGGTGAACGCTAGCACACGGCCGCGCCACCCATGACGCCCTCCCCCAACTTTTATAGGGACTGCGGGAAGCAAAACCCTACCCCAGGCCGCCACAAACGAAACGGGTAAATGACAGCCAGCCCCATTGTGGGCTAAGCCATATTTAATATTTTTATTTCCTTCTTCTTTTTATTTATTTATTTTTTGCTTTTTATTATTTTTTAATAACAGCAATATATCAAAATTATTACTTTTTTGGAAAAAAATATAATTAAATCATCCTTGTTTACTTTGATTAAGTTTGGGCTATAGTCTCTGGTTATGTGGCTTTATTGATATTTGGAGTGCGTGTAAGCTGTATTTATTATTATGACTTGTAAACAACACTATTGTTTCACCCGTTAATTATTTTTCCATAATTGTAAACATAACTAGGTTGATACCTACCAGTTCGCGAACTCTTATTTATTTAAGGTGATTTGTAAAATTAAATTATTTTAATTATAACTTTTCCTTTGATTTTATACTTTATACAAAATATAATAAATATTAACACTTTTAAATAAATTTACCTTTGAGATCTTTGACTCTAATGCCCTGATTTATCTCCTTCTTATCTTCAAATCTTCAAAATGACTTCCGAAGCATCAAAAAACGGTTGGGTAATAAGTTTCACCTATACCCGAGGTCTATAAGGCTTTCAAATTATATTCAGAACAATAAAAGGCGGAATCAGACCATTTTGGGTTGGTTCAGAGAAAGATAAATGCTAGATTGGGCCGGGTGGTGTGTGCATGTCTCTTTTCTCTCTTCGTGCGCGGTTTGCTGGTGGTGCATGATGTGCCAATTCAAATCTGGGTCATGGATGGGTCACAGACGTAGTCGCAGGTCTAGGTCTACTCACGGGTCTAATCAATTTGTGGGGCAACGGGATATGGTTGCAGATCTAGACAGGACGAGTGGACTCGGTCACTAATTGGGCTCGACAGACCTGCTAGGCGTGATACAGAGGGGGCTTTTAGGGGCTCCGGTGGTGGCTTTTCGTATTGCCTAGATAGTCATATCCCAGACCTATGAGTGTTTTGGCACTGGTCCAATGGTCGATGGTGGCTGTGTGTAAAACCCACGATTCGAGTTAGGGTTTTATATTCAGAACCGGTCGAGTCGACCGTTATTTTTTGAATTGAGTCAGTTTCAGGACACGTGTACCGAGCCGATGCCAGTCGCGTGTATGAGCTATGAGGGTCATGCGTACCCAAGTATATGATGATAACGTCATGAACACAGCAGAACAGAATGAGTTATCAGAATATATGAGAGTATGCCAGTTCATTTTTTTATTATTATGATATATAATGGATCGTAGAATTAGTTTTAAGCCGTTTACCGCGTTAGGATGCGTTACAGGCATTTTGGGTGGGTTGATAGTTCTAGAGCATATCATTATGATTTTTTTTATGTTGTTTGATTTTACGGGATTTTTCCCGATTTTTATGAATTTTTTTAGGATTTAATACGACCTAGTTATTATACTTGACTCGAGCCGGAGACGAGTCAAGTCTTAATTACAAGTTTGCCACCCAACCTTTCTTCTCCACGACGACCTTTTCTCCCCACGCCCAAACCCTCATGCCGCGCCGCCCCTGTTCGCGCGCCACCGCCGCCGCTGTCGGCGCCGCCCGGCCGTCGACCGACGCCACCCAGCTCGGCGACGACGTCGCCCTGCCGCCCCGACCAGGCCCGGCCACCATCGGGCCGCCGCGACGCCGGAATCGCCACGCCTAGCGCCGCGGCTGCGTTTGGTCGCGTCGCCGATCCTGCCGCCGGCGACCATCGCAGCCGTCATCCAGTGGTCGCCTCAGCACCACCGACCACCCAGCGACCCTCCTCGACTGGAACGGAGGCCGTCGCCGCCGTGGCCGGCCGGATCTAGCGACCCATCGCCGCCGGCTCTGTTTTGCCATTTTCCGGCGAGCCGCCACCTCCATTGGCCACGCTGATGTCATAGATGAGTCGGGCTCGCCGAGCCGGTTCCGAGGGTACCCAACACGACCCCTTTTCGACCAGTAGACGCCGCCGGCGATTGTCGCCGGAAAACCACCGGAAGTCGCCGGAAAACCGCCGGAAAAATCGGAATTTCTGGGATTCGCCGGAATTCACCGGATCTTCCGCGGGGCTCACCCAGTGGAGCCCGATCGAGCTTCGGACGCCGAGGAGCGCCGAATTCGAGCTCCGAGACGCGCGACGGAACCCTAGCCGTCGCCGATTGCCGACGACGTGAGGTATAATTACCTCCGATTGATTTCTTTAAAATTGATTATGATTGTTAGTATAACATGCTAAAATTGAATAATTGTCATGATAAATGTATGAGTATGAGTGTAGTGATGATTGCATGATGCAATTAATTGAGAATGAATAGTGAGTGATTTAATGAGGTAGATCGAGTTGAGCATGATAATCGTGTATGATGTAACTTAGGAAAAATACAGTAAAATTGGTATGAATAGGACGAGTTAGGATTATTTACTTTTATGATTATTTGATTGGTCATTGTGATGGATGATGATGGTGTTGTGTGTGATTCATTGATTTTGATGCATCATGTAGTTAGTGGGCGTTAGTATTTAGTTTTGATGTGTAGGTACGGAGTAGGAGCTCGCCGCCTAGGCGCGATGACACGCTTGGAGCTTCTACCAGGTCCGTTTAGGACTCGTCTCTGATTTACTCTTTCTATTGTATGTTTAATTTATTGCCTGCAGGACGGGTTAAGTGGCGTTTTATCGGATCCCACTTAACTCGGGCCATTTAACCGAACATTTTCCGGATTAATAACCCCTCGAGGATGAGATCCCTCGAGGTTGATTTCGAAAACAAGATCCACCACAAGTTGCCTTCGGGCCTATTATATGAATCCCTACCCAGCCCTATATATATATGTAGTTTTCGCGTTTTCAGTGAGACGAGAGATGGAGAAATCGACTGCACGTACCATGCAGAGGATGCCGTGACAGTCAAAGCGGGCTCTGGATTAGTGCCAGCGGACTGTTCCATTCCCGAGGGATCCTGACAACTCCGCGTTTGAGTTCCTCACACCCGGAGAACGTGGAGGTTTACGGGTACTGTTTAGTACAGCGCATGTCCGGACTTGTGGTTCAAAGGGTACTAAAGGCGACTGCCTGAGAGTACTCGGCCTTTGTGCTCAAGGCCAGGAGAAATATGGAGGTAAGGAGAGGGCTTAGGATAAAGTTTCACGAGAAGTACTGAAAAGAAGTGCTGAGAGTAGCACAGTACCAGCAGCAGTAAGTTCGGGATGCTACCGGGTCTGCAGCCCAGTGGCTCCTCAGTAGTGCCCTTGAGAGTGTTCACGTGGAGTAGATGATGATTTCGTTCATATGAGAGTTTGCTCTCATAGCCAGTTTGTTATAGTTATTTTCTTTTCGGACCAGTAACGCTTGTTACTGACGTTTTTCCTATATATATGTAGGTGATAAGCACGAGATGGATGGGCCGGCCAGGACGGAGGAGCAATAAGGTCTTCTGCACACACACATTGGGTGATTGAATGTTTAATGTTTTTTTTTATGATATTATTTTATAAACATGCTATGAGTAAATGTTTGAGGCATGACAATGAGATGAAATGAAATGATCAGAGTAGCGCAGCAAAAGTATGATGGGTTGAAACCCAAGCTTCAGCATGAGTGTATAGTAGATTAGATTCTGTGTGAATGAAATTATTTGATAGTTGGTTACATATATTTTTATATGTATATTTGACAGGGTGGCCCCTAATTACATTTTTAGGGGAAATTCTGTCCGTTATGTTTCAAAACTTTTATTAATTTTTATCGGGATTGTTTGGTGTGTACTCTGACTTGCATGTCGTTCATGTAGTACCATGTTAGGTTTTGTGTATTCATCCATGCATTACGAGTTGTATCTTCATCTTAAGACGCCGAGATTGGATCCGCACGAGTTGGGTTCGGGCTAGCCGACCTAACCGGGGCCTGTAACATGCCGGTTTGGTTTACAAGTGTGAACCGGATTTGGGGTGTTACACTGTGAGATCCCTCAACTTAGTCTCACATCTAATACCTACTGGGAGAAGATCTTATTTATAAGTGGGAATAGACTATAGATCTTTAACTTGGGTTAACCATTTTAAAGAAATGACTTAGGCCTATTACGTTGCACTTTGGGCCAGGTCGTTACAGTGACTCCCATCGATTGAACAGAGGTCGAAAAGATGACGATTTCTAATTTTGCATAGCTCTGGCAGGCCTCTTTTGGGCCGTTTTCCAACAATGGCGGCAATGAAATCCGGCAATACTCCACCCAAATTTGAAGATTTCTTCTCCGGCTTTACTTTGGACACCAAGGAAGGGTTGGGAACAATCAGCATTGGTCAGAAAACAACCACGAAATTAACTTTATGCGGCTATTTTTAACCCCTATTTTCTCCTCTATTTTTTCCTTTTCCGGTCAACCACTTCTTGATTTTTCCCGACGATGACGACGTTGAACTCCCGTAGGACTCTACCCAAATCTAAAGATTACTTCGTTGGCTTTACTTTGGACACTAAGGTTGGGTTGTGAATGGCCGACATTGGTTAGAAAACAGCTATGAAATCAACTCTCTGTAACAGTTTTTGCTTCAAACTTCTCTTTTTTCACCTGCCAATGAGAAATAAATCACCTTTCAAGCTGATCTGTTGCAGTGAAATGGTGATGAACAACTTAACTCCAAGATAATCTCTAGCACATGGTAGAGGACAGTCTCTTCAACTCCTCAAAAGCTTTTAAGGAGATGGGCAATGAGCAGGAAGGTGGTCCTTCTTTCTTGAGTGGGTAGCAATAATGGGTTGGGGGTGGCTAGAAAGGTTCTTCGGCGACGTGCTCCTCCCCTTCTCCTCTCTTCTTATTTGCTTCTTTTTTCTTTAATTTTCTTCAAAGCAAGGAGCCACAATTTAGCATTTGGGTGTTTATAGGCATCCGGAGAATTTCTCAGTTCCACAATTCGAGCCCTCAAATTAGATATTCTCAACTTCTTATCTTCATTTTTTCCTTATCTTCTCCCCCTTTTGGTTGAGCTGCCACGACTCATTACAAAATTCACCGGGATAAAATAAGGATGTGGATATGGGTTATCGGACTTGAACATGGGCAAACATGTAATGTTTGTGCCCGTTCATATGTATTTAATTATTATTCATTATTTATTTACCTAGTTATTCTCACGCTTGTTTAGTTGTTGTGTATTATTGTTTTGACATTTATCGTGCACTTATTATTTTACTTATTGTTCTATTACTTATTTGACCTATTTTTATTTGTTTGTTTACTATTATTTGTGTGTATGCCTCGTTTTGCATGCCGACTGTTTATTTGTGGATTTGTTTGCATTGTCTTTTGTTTTTATAACACCCCAAATCCGGTTTGCTACTAACCGAACTGAAAATATTACTGGGGACCAAACCAAATCTCGATTCAATTAATTTGGTCAACCTGAAATTAAGCAGAAGGGATCTATTCTAAGCGTCATAAGATGAAAGCATATCACAATGTATGAATGCACAACCTAGCAGGACGCTACATGAATGATATGATGACGAAGAAAAGAATCACACCAAAATCAAAATCACACCATAATCGATTTAAATATTAGGAAAATCTTGTAAATAGACGGAGAGGGTTTCCCCTAAAAGTTGAATTAGGGAACCACCTTGTACATCATCATATCACAATATATATATATATATATATATATATATATATAATAGATAGCAAAAACATATCACAACATCACATTCTATTAACATCACATCATTTTCCAAGTCATGATCCCTAGCTGAGTCTGGAGTCATCTACCACTCATATTCTCATGGCTGGAAGTTTACTAACTTCAAAATTACCAACTTCATTCACAGAACATGTTCACCATGTATTGAACATCATCAAAATATATCATAACAAGTTTTACACATTCACCAGCATCACAATTAAGCGTCCTATCTGACTCAGAGCATGTGTGTGTGCAAGGATGTCACTGCTCATTCATCAAGTCTAGCATATCCTATTATATCTGATTCTCATCTACATATATATTAGAAAATCATCAGCAATGGTTATCATTGGTGCAGAAAATAACTAATATCAAACTGTCCATGAGAGCAAACTCTCATCAAAAGAAAAACATACATATACTCCAACAGAACTCTTATAAGGGTAGCTACTGAGGAGCCATCGAGCTATAGTCTGGATGGCATCCCGAACTGACTGGTCTGATGCCTCTCTTGGCATTTTCTCATTTCTCTTCTGGTCCCTCTGGACTACCATTATATCCTAAACCCTCTTATATCCTCCATATTTCTCTTGGCCTCGAGCACGAAGGCCGAGTACTCTTAGGCAGTCGCCTTTAGTACCCTTTGAACCACATGTCCGAACGTGCGCTATACTAAACAGTACCCGTAAACCCCACATTTCTCCGAGTGTGAGGAACTCAAAATGCAGGTTGTCAGGATCCCTTGGGAATAGAACAACCCTCTCACTAATCCAGAGCCCGCTGTGACTGGCACGTGCACCTGCTCATGGGTGCACGTGCGAGTCAGTTTCACCATCTCTCGTCTCACTGAAAACTCAATAAAAATCTTATATAGGCCTGGGAAAGGATTTAATAATTTAGGCCCGAAGGCAACTTGCGGTGGATCTTGTTTTTGAAATCAGACTCGAGGGATCTCATCCTCGAGGGTTATTAATTTCCGAAAAATGGTTCGCTAAAATGACCCATGTTAAGTGGGGTCCGATAAATCACCACTTAACATGTCCTGCAACATACAATCCAAAGCAACAATAGAATAGATCGACAATCAAGAGTACGAGTCCTAAACGAACCTGGTAGAAGCTCCCAACAGGGTATCGCGCCTATGCGGCGAGCTCCTACACCGAACCTACACAAACAGGACTAAATTCTAATGCCCATGTGACTCCCATATGATGCATGAATGACATGATGGATAAATCAAACAACACTAGGGCAAACATGCATATCCTGATCAATCCAACAAATCCTAACAATCATGTCATATAAATCTATATTCCTAGGTGATCATGTCATCAACATCACAAATTTGTTACTATATAATTTAAACATATCAATTAACTAATTAAAGATCATAATTCTTTTTAATAATCAAACTAATACTCAATCATAACAATTTAATCATTAGAACTAGATGTGTAATTCACAAGTCTAATTATCTAACCTTAATTAACATCAATATGGACATGCACACATTTTTAATTAACTAATCAATTATTTTTCATAATTACAACAACATAATTTCAAAACCCTAAAATTAGTACACAATCAAATCTATGAATCATTACCAAAATGATGTACATGCTGATGATGGTCAGTCATATATAAAAATGAAATAAAAATTAAATCTTTATACCTAGGTTGACGATTACTTGGCGACGGCGGCGACGGCTGCAGTTGCCGGTACCGTGAGGAGGGAGATGGCGGCTGTCACTGCCGTCCCAAAGGCAACATTGAGAAGGGGAAGGGTGGCTCAACGTGGTCAGAGCACCACTGGCTGGCGGCGACAGCCAGTGCCGGAGGCGCAGCTGAGTTGTGGCTGGCTAAGATGAGGGCATACAAGCTGTGGGTTCGGCTAGGGAGTGGGGAGAAGGGCTAGGGATGGTTGAGGTCGACTAAGGGGTGGACTGTGTGGCCAGAGGTGGTGCGTGACTGGTTAGAGGCGGCGCTAGTCGTCGGCAATCATGCATGCAAGCGGTGGCCCTATTTTCAGCATGGGTTGCCGTGCATGTTGTCGCACAGGCTGGGGAATGGTCGGAAAGGGTGAGGAAAGGGCTAGGAAGGGTCGCCGGAGGTCATTGCCAGCGTTGATGGCTGGTGGTGACACATGCAAGCGGCGGCGATGACGACTAAGGGTGGAAAACATAGAGAAAAGGAGGAAGAGAAGAAGGGAGAAGGGGCGGAGGTGAGGTGGAGTCGACGGCGAGGGGGTCGCCAGGGTGGTGGTGGTCTGGCGGCGGCGAGGAACTCGTCAGGCGGAGCAAGGAAAGAAGAGGACAGGTGGTGTTTGGAGGAGGAATAAGCCAGGGAGAATAAGAAGAAGAAGGGAAGAGGTCGGGGCAGTCTTGTAAATTAAACTTGACTCGCTCCCGCCTCGAGTCAACAATAATAATTAAAATTCTAAAAATATAAATAAATATGATAAAATTTTATAAGTTAAAATATGCTCAAATAAATAAACTAACATGTTCTAACCTATCAACCCACCCAAAATCCTATCTAACACATCCTAACACGATAAACGACCTAATTCTAATTTCTACGGTCTAATGCATGAAATAATAAACAATCTGTCATACTGTCGCATATTCTGATAACTCAATTTCCTACTGTGTTACTAACGTTATCATCATACACTCTGGTATACTTGGCCCTCTTGGCTCATAACACATGGTCGGCCTCGGCTCGGCGCATGTGTTCTGAAACTGACTCGACTCGGACCGACGGCTGAACCAATCGGTTTGCAAGTATAAAACCCTGACTTTAGTCACGGGTTTTATAATTTTGATGTTCTTATCGATGCAAACACACACTATGACCATGTATCATATAAAGTTGTCAATCTTTTATTGAGCAGTGGGTTCCAATGTAGGTTTTGGAGCCCAAGCTCATTGTAGATGTGCCGATATGCTTAGAACTTGGACCTCAGGTCCATTAGGACTCTTCTTTGCTTTATAGCTCTACTTTATCGTAGATTTGATTTCTAGATCGTAGGACGTGTTAAGTGGCTATTTTATCGGATCTGACTTAACACAAGTCATTTAGACATATTTTAATTCTGTGATTAATAACTCTCGAGGATGAGATCTCTCGTGTTCTTTTCGAACTTAGCTCCCACCTCACGTTGCCTTCAGACCTACTTATATGATTCTCTTGCTAGCCCCATATATAGATTTTATCGAGCTTTCAGTGAGCTAAGATTTGGTGGACTTGACCATGCATATACTGTGAACAGACTCATATCAGGTCGTAGCAGACTCTGGATTAGTGAGAAAATTGTTTCATTTCCAAGGGACCATAATACTTCTACATCTTGTGCTTCCTCACACTCAGAAAGGTGTAGAGTAGATGGGTACTATTGTGTACATTGCATGTCTGGATTTGTAGTATTAGAGGATACTGAAAGTGACAACTTGAGAGTACTTGGCCTTTGTGCTCTAGGCCAAGAGTTATATGGAGGTTTGGAGAGGGCTTAAGTGTAAACCCGCGATTCGAGTTAGGGTTTTATATTCAGAACCGGTCGGGTCGACCGTTATTTTTTCGAGTTGAGTCAGTTTCAGGACACGTGTACCGAGCCGATGTCAGTCGCGTGTATGAGCTATGAGGGTCATGCATACCCAAGTATATGATGATAACGTCATGAACACAGCAGAACAGAATGAGTTATCAGATATATGAGAGTATGCTAGTCATTTTTTTTTTATTTTTATATATAGTGGATCGTAGAATTAGTATTAGGCCGTTTACCGCGTTAGGACGCGTTCGGGCAGTTTGGGTGGGTTGTTAGTTCATAGAGCATATCATTATAATGTTGTGGTGTTGTTTGATTTTACGGGATTTTTCCCGATTTTTATGAATTTTTTTTAGGATTTAATACGACTTAGTTATTATATTAGACTCGAGCCGGAGACGAGTCAAGTAATATTTACGAGTTTGCCACCACACACACCCTCGACCTTTCCTTTCTTCTTCCCCAAACCCTCGCCCGCGCCGCCCCTGTTCGCGCGCCACCGCCGCCACGGCCGACGCCGCCTGGCCGCCGATCGACGCCGCCCAGCCCGGCCACGGCGTCGCCCTGCCGCCCCGACCAGGTCCGGCCCCCATCGGACCGCCGCGACGCGAGAAACCACGCCGCTACGCCGCGCCCGCGTTGCGCTTCCGTCGCCGATCCCGCCGCCGGCGACCAGCGCCGCCGCGATCAGGTCGGTCGCCTTAGCACCCTCAGCCTTCCAGCGACCTTCCCCGACTGGAACGGAGGCCGTCGCCACCGTGGCCGGCCGGATCTAGCGACCCATCGCCGCCGGCTCTGTTTTGCCGTTTTTCGGCGAGCCGCCGCCTCCATTGGCCACGCTCGAGGTCATAGATGAGTCGGGCTCGCCGAGCCGGTTCCGAGGGTACCCAACACGACCACTTTCCGGCTAGTAGACGCCGCCGGCGATTGTCGCCGGAAAACCACCGGAAGCCGCCGAGAAAACCGCCAGTAGCTGTCGGAAAACCGCCGGAAAATCGGAATTTCTGGAATTCGCTGGAATTCACCGGATCTTCCGCGGAGCTCACCCAGTTAGACTCGATCGAACGTCGGACGCCGAGGAGCGCCGAATTCGAGCTCCGAGACGCGCGACGGAACCCTAGCCGTCGCCGATTGCCGACGACGTGAGGTATAATTACCTCCGATTTGATTATTTAAAATTGATGATGATTGTTAGCACAACATGCTAGGATTGATTTATGATGTGATTGATAGTGCATGGAGGATAAGTGATGAAGTGATAAGTTACATGATGTGATTGATAGTTCATGGAGGTTAAGTGATTTAATGAAGTAAGTAAATTGAGCATGATAATCGTGTATGATGTAACTTAGGAAAAATACAATAAAATTGTCATGAATAGGATGAGTTAGAGTTATTTTCATATTTATGGTTATTTGACGATTGATGATTTTGTGTTTAATTGTGTTGAGTTGATGCATCATTTAGTTAGCGGGCGTTAGTATTTAGTTTTGATGTGTAGGTACGGAATAGGAGCTCGCCGCCTAGGCGCGATGACACGCTTGGAGCTTCTACCAGGTCCGTTTAGGACTCGTCTCTGATTTACTCTTTCTATTGTATGTTTAATTTATTGCCTGCAGGACGGGTTAAGTGGCGTTTTATCGGATCCCACTTAACTCGGGCCATTTAACCGAACATTTTCCGGATTAATAACCCCTCGAGGATGAGATCCCTCGAGGTTGATTTCGAAAACAAGATCCACCAAAAGTTGCCTTCGGGCCTATTATATAACTCCCTACCCAAGCCTATATATATATATAGTTTTCGCGTTTCTGTGAGACGAGAGATGGAGAAATCGACTGCACGTACCATGCAGAGGATGTCGTGACAGTCAAAGCGGGCTCTGGATTAGTGCCAGCGGACTGTTCCATTCCCGAGGGATCCTGACAACTCCGCGTTTGAGTTCCTCACACCCGGAGAACGTGGAGGTTTACGGGTACTGTTTAGTACAGCGCATGTCCGGACTTGTGGTTCAAAGGGTACTAAAGGCGACTGCCTGAGAGTACTCGGCCTTCGTGCTCAAGGCCAGGAGAAATATGGAGGTAAGGAGAGGGCTTAGGATAAAGTTTCACGAGAAGTACTGAAAAAGAAGTGCCGAGAGCGGCACAGTACCAGCAGCAGATCAGTAAGTTCGGGATGCTACCGGGTCTGCAGCCCAGTGGCTCCTCAGTAGTGCCCTTCAGAGTGTTCACGTGGAGTATATGATGTTTTCTTTCATATGAGAGTTTGCTCTCATAGCCAGCTTGTTATAGTTATTTTATTTTTCGGACCAGTAACACTTATTACTGACGTGTTTTTATACTATATGTAGGTAATAATCACGAGTTGGAGGAGCCAGCTTGGACGGAGGAGCAATGAGGTCTTGTACACACACACATGTTAGATTTCTGAATGTTTAATATTGTATTATTATGTTATTATATTGTGAATGACATGAGTAAATGTTTGAGCATGATGATATGATGTGAATGAAATGCTAAGACACGATAATAGAATGCAAAATATGATCAGAGTTGAGCAGCGGAAGCGTAGTGGGTTGAGACCCGAGTTTCAGAATGAATACGTTATAAATGAGATTTTGTGTGATTGTTAATGCATGCCGATATATTTGTATATATATTATTTTGACAGGGTGGGCCCATAATTGCACTTTTAGGGGAGACCCTGTTAGTTTTACTTCAGAATTTTCATCGATTTTGCTCGTAATTGTGATGGTGTGAAATTTAATTTGTATGTCATTCATGTAGTACCATGTTAGGATTTTGTGCATGCATTCATTCATGACAGATCGTATCTTCATCTTAAGACGCCGAGATTGGATCCGCACGAGTTAGGTTCGCGTTAGCCGACCTAACCGGGGCCTGTAACATGCCGGTTTGGTTCACGAGTGTGAACCGGATTTGGGGTGTTACATTAAGATATGTGCTTTTTCCTAAAGGTGGGACCAGTTATTGCTAAGAGAGGCATTTGCATGGTGTGACACAACATCAATTCAGTTCAGGATGCTATCTAGTCTGCAGTTTGATGGCTCCTTAGTAGATGCCCTTTGAGTGTTCCCATGGAGTTATATATATTGGTTTTCCTTCCTCGTGGAAATCAGATTACACTTGTTAGTTTGTATTAACTATTTTTTGGGCCACTAATACTCACTGCTGACGGTTTTCTATTATATATGTAGCTCTTGTGTTCCTGTGTGTTGGGTCGGGCTTGGTGGAAGGATAAATTTTTGCCACGCACACTTGTGCTCAACACGTCATTGTTTTCTTTCGTGTTTTTGTTTGTGTTTGGTATGTGTTCATGTATACCTATTCGATGTATTGTGATGTGTGCTCTAACCTGCTCCTTATATAAGCAGCTAATCAAATATGATATAAGATCTCTTGATGTGAGACTAAGATTCCAACATTAGCATTTGTTTTGATCTATGCATCCCTTATTTTACTTATATATATTTTAACTTTTGTTGCATGTTGATTATTCTCGTGCCATGTCATTGCACTTAGCTCCTTATTAGGTTGTTACACACATCCATTCATCTTTTCCTCTTAAGTGTTAGCTGCACATTTAGTGGTGTTTTCCTTTCTCGAGATACCAAGAGGGTAATTTCAATTCATTTCTCATTCAAGTCTTTCAAATTAATCGATTGAAATATGACTTGACTCGATCATAACAGTTCTGATCTAGTTCTTAGGTGAAGCAAATTCAGGGTGTTACACATATTTTATTAGAATACCTAATTTTTGTTGTTTAAGTTTTCCTTAAAAATTCCTATAATTTATTGGCTTTCTTATTTTATGAGAACATATGACGATATATTAAACTATCCACTTGGTATAATATCTAATTTTCTTAGTTTTAATTTTCCTATTTTTCCCATAATACACAGGCTTTTTTATTTTATGAGAATGCATGGCGATATATTGCACTATCCACTTGGCATAAAAAACTTGTTATTTGAAGGGAAAACTCTTTATTTAAATTGTTCTTTTTTTTAATCTTTAATTTGGTTCTCCAAATTTTCCTAGTTTTAGTTTTTCCAATTTTCCTATAATATTAGGCTTTTCTATTTTATTAGAACACCTAATTTTCCTAATTTTAGTTTTCCTAATTTTCTCTAATATTAGGCTTTTCTATTTTATTAGAACACCAAATTTTCGTAGTTTAATTTTTCCTATAATATATAGGTTTCCCATATCATAAGAACACATGACGATATATTAAATTATCCATTTGGTATAAAATCCACTTGGCATAAAAAACCCTATCATTAGATAGATATAGTAGATAATAAATAATTGTAAATAATATAGGTAGGTAGGGATGCTCATCGAGTAAGTCAAGTCGAGTTTTACTCAATTCAAACTTGGCTTATTTTATTTTGAGTTCGAATTGAGATAAAAATTATTTGAATGCATTCTAGTTCAAGTTAGTATAATTTATATTTGTTAGTACTATTTTTTTCGTATAATTTATATTAAAATTTAATTTATAACTAAAATATCTCGAATTTGATATAATTATACATAAAAGACAATGTAATTATATATTAATTTATTTGAATTTGATATTATATAATAATATTTTATAATTTATTTATATTTATATTAAAAAATTTATAAAAAAATATGATAAAAAATATTATTCTTTATACAAAGGATCGAACTTCGAGAGTACACTAAATTAAACCGGTTCAAGCCCACAGGCCCTCTTAATATCTGTCTTGAGTTAAACTTGGACGTAGAGTATAATGTTTGAGCAGGCGTATACGTTTGGACACGCCGTGAAGTAAAAGTCCAACGACCAACCGCCCGCTTCTTCTTCATTCCTTGGGTGAATAGAATGCAAGATCGGTGTTCCTCCCCCGTCCGTTAAATGGCCTGCTCCGTCACCCCCGCTCCACGGCCGCTTCTTTTTCCCCACCTACGGGGATCCTCTCGCCCTGAGGTCACCCACTTTCTGCCCCTCCACCACCGGGCTAGGCCGTCCCCGAATATAGTCTGCTATGCTGATGATGGCGGTGGGAAGTCGGCTGCAGGGGATAGCCGCGGGATTGAGCTCTACTCCCGGATTGAAAAGTGAGAGGATGCGGATTAATTTAATATTGACCTATTACTACTCTCTTTCATTAATCCTCTACCATTTTTTGTATTGCTTTTATCCCTATTTTCTTTTCTGTAGAGTGATTACCGACACTGCAAAATTATCTCAAGCTGGGTGGAGCCTTTCTGGAGACTGGAATGAGATTGAGGTCTCTATGCTCAATAATACGTTTATGAATTTTTTTCTTTCTCTCTCTCTCTCTTTTTCTTTTTCTTTTTTATGTGTGCGTGTGTGTATTTACTCTAGGATTTGTTTAAGCAACTTATTGGACTGGAATGAGGCTGGAATGGGATTTTTGTTAGAGACTAGCTTTGATGTAGTTATGAGAATTGAGGTCAATACTACCTGGTCAATATTCGTGTATTTTATTTTATCTGTATGTTTATGAAGCTTTAATTCGTCAGTGCCAAAGTTTAAAGTTTTTCTTATATATATATATATACATATAAGCGCACTCTCTTGCAGGGGGCATGGGTACTGAAACCCAGAAACTTGGAACCTGTTTCCGTTGTTCATTTTATTGGAGGTATTTTTGTTGGAGCTGCTCCTCAGTTGACCTACCGCTTGTTTCTTGAGTGTCTATCGGAAAAGTGAGTGCTTCGGGATTTTGTTTGTCTTTTTTAGTAAAATTATGAATTCTTGAATGTGGTGATCCTCTTTTTTGGTTTTATACTTTCGTTATAAGTTAATTATACCCTTAATACTCAAACATGCAGATGTTTCTTTTTTTTTTACCATGAAAACCTGTATATATTATTTTTGTATATGTTGTTATTCTTAGCAGTGAGCAGATAATGTTTCTATGTTTTGCCAATCGAGACTAATATCATGTGTGGCATGTGTAGGGGAATTTTGATTATTGCCACACCATATGCCAGTGGGTTTGATTATTTCTCCATAGCTGATGAAGTACAATTTAAATATGATAGGTGCTTTCGTTCTTTACATAATCATGTAAGTTATTTTTTTTCTGAAAAAGCAGACTTCTTGATCACCAATCCGAGACTTTATTGCAGTATGGCCAATTTTAGAAAGAATGATTATTGATCGTGGCAGGAACATATGTGGATCGTGACATTGTTTTATTTGTTAGTATCTTCCAGGTCAACGACCTTCCGACTTTTGGAATTGGGCATTCATTGGGATCTGTTGTCCACTTGTTGATTGGTATCCACCTTCTGTCTATATATAGGATTGTGATTTAAATTTCAAATTTTTTCTTTTGGTGACCATTTGCTCTTTCTAGGATCAAGATATGCAATTCAACGCAGTGGGAATGTCTTGATGTCATTTAATAACAAGGTTCACATTTGTATTCTCTTTTGATCTTGGAGTAAGGTTGAATTCTGTCTTGGAAAGTGGTTGGAAAGGGAGAAGGCATAGTTTTGAATAGTTAAGTTCTCTTAAATTTATAAATGAACTAAGTGTCAATAGTTATGGAATGAATGGTTGTTCAACGTGGCTGTTGTACTATCTTGTTTGTTCATGGAATTATGGGTTGATATGATTGGCTATTAGAAGATTCATCCATAAAAAATGACGGTTCTATTGGTTGTGTGTTGCAATTGTCTGAATTGAATGTAGGGACTTAATTTATACTTGGAATTTAGGCAACTAGGACTGATAATACTAACATTGAACTAATTAAGATATTTTTTATCATTGATTTGCATTTTCCAATCGGCAGGAGGCCAGTCAAGCAATTCCATTATTTTCTCCAGTGATTGTGCCTATGGCCCAGAGTTTTGGCCCCTTATTGTCGCAGCTCACATCATCTCAAGCTATGCGAGTTGGAGTGGGGTTTATGCTTCCTTTACTCAATTTCTTTGCTCATGAATACTTTTGACGATGTACTATTTTTCTTTGTCTGATACATCACTGTTTGCATCTGTTAATGCAATTAATACTTCCAGGCAGAAATGGCAATGAAACAGTTAGAGAGCCTCAGTCCTCCTCTTATGAAACAAGTTCTCCCCCTTGTTGAGCAACTTCCACCTTTGTATATGGATCTAGTTCAAGGAAGAGAAGATTTTATTCCAAAACCAGAGGAGACACGCAGACTGGTGAGCAACCTCAGCATATTATATTTTCTTGTCTCTGAGTAATTATTCTATTGTCATTTATGTCTCCTTACACTTTTTTCCTCAATTTATGAAATCTTATCAGCTTGTTTATATTAGCCATCACTCAACAATTGAACACAATATTTTGGTGTTTTGAAATATATATGTTTCTTATCAGAATCTCTTATTTTGTCTATATGATTGTATCGGCATTTCCCCTTACACTGATTATTTTTGTGTGTTGGGAGAAGTGAGTTAGATGCCTATATTTCTTGCTAGTCTGTGTCATGCATCTCTTATTTTGGCAAGAGTGTCCCGAAGGTGATTTCATTGTTGATAATGGACGTATTCATTACTACTAATAGAAGTTGTCTTGTGCTGCTTTTTTCTCTGTTACACATCACTATGACAATCGTATATCAGATAAATTTTCCAGCTGTTTTTTGTGGTGTCTCAGCAGTTTATTACAATGGCTTACGTTGCTTGAAATACACACAGATAAAATCTTATTATGGAATCCCAAGAAATCTTCTTGTGAAGTTTAAAGATGACTTGATTGATGAAACATCAACACTAGCTCAGGTGTTGAGCTCAGAGTCTGCAATAAGCTCCATTTTAGATATGTCTATCCGCATGCTACCAGGGGATCACGGGCTTCCATTGCAACAGGTGAAAATATTGTGATAGTTCCATTCATATGGATGATGTCTTTGCATTCCCTAAAAAAATTATGTCTTGAATCATCGGAAGAGAATATTCACAAATTAGTGTAGTTAGAGAAGGTCTTTCGTAGTATATAGTAGTAACGCCATGAATTTTCATGAAACTATGGAACTCCTGTAAGCAAAAATTGAGCTTGTAAAAAGTAGCTGAGATATAGGAAACTAAATCTCATGAACATTCCGCCATTTTTGTAAACAGATGCTTCCGGATGTTCCACCAGCTGTAGCAGATGCGGTTAACAGAGGAGGAGAACTTTTAGCCAATTTAACAGTAGGAACGCCGTGGGAAGCTGTGGCAAAAGAGGTGGGGAACACGTTTGGGGGTGACTCGAGGATCCTCCGCGCAGAGGTTTCTAAAGATATAAAGCTGCTTGTTGATGTGATAACCTCGTGGATGTCACTGAATTCTGGTCCAATTCTTCTTCGCTCATAATGTCCACTCTCTACAAATCTTTTCTTGTGTATTGAGGGCTGTGATGTAGTTATAGTAGTTCATGATGCCAAAATATGATAAAATTTGTTCCAACGAACATTTCTCGCATTTAGAGGAAAAGATGTAGTTGGACGTTGCAGGGAAGTAAGTATATGCACCTCTTGTACCTACGTGTTGAATTCTCTGGTTTGGCATGTTCGCACCGTTTCTGTGGCCAACCTAATTGGTATAAGCCTCTTAGCCTTCGCATTGGTCTATGAAATTGTTCAGTTGCTCGAAGCTGCAAAGCTTTATAGCCCTCGTCGCCGAGTGCTTTAAACAGGAAAAGGGCAGACAAAAACATGAGAGACAATGCTCTTGTGGTTGAGGTGTCCAATGCAAATGAAAAGAGCAGTGTATAAAGCCATTCATTCATTTCGAAGCCTTCAAATCTCTAAGACGCATGCATATATCGGACTTTGTGTCATGTTAGCCGCCCTGGAACACGACTTTGTGCCAAATATATAACAAGAAGTCCGAGTGACTCGTTTGTCGATCAATCTGTGATGTCTTCTGTCTCACTTCTACATTTAGAATAAGAAAATACTTGGGAAGCTAATGAGCTGCAACAAGCATTTAGAAACCTGTGATACAAAGTTCGCAAGCAAATGTAGGAAGACACATGCAGTGCACATGTACCTTCTCTAACATAGCGTCGCGAAGTTAACGAATTCGATCGATATGATATAAACAAGTTTTCATTTTTATAATCCCGTTGCATGTGGGTGTGTGTCGACGGTAATAGTTAATTAGTGATCGTATATGGTGGCGCAGTTAGATGATCTGGTCCAACGTGTCCAAGGATTGCGGCCAGTGCTAGAAAGATTAGTGATCATCTCAATGCTAAATGTTCCACATATTTTACCTTCTTTATTAATATTATTTTTTTGCTGTACTGTAGACTCAATTTTACCTAATTTGCTGAGTTCGTTCTTTGACTTTCTTTAGCCAGTGCATAGATCAAACACTTGCTAGCTATTGCGTTGAAGTGATCCCAATAAATCGGAATGGTAGAGCCGATAACTTCTATCACTTGTTTAAAAAATGGCATGTATAGAGACCATAAAATCCAAATTGCTACATTCTTCATTGTCCATATACATATATGACCATATCTATCAATCCCTGCATCTTGGTAATGGCTGATAACTAAAATGGAAGACTAATATATGTACTTGGTTTTTTTTCTAAACTTGATATAGATGGTTGTAGGAAAGAGATGGAGCAAAAGGGTAGCATGCTTACGCTTGGAAAAGTGAGGAGCCAAGATGAAACAACATTAACATTTGGAAGTGCTAAGCACGGCATTAAAAACAGAAGGAAAAAAATGCAGGACATAGGTAGAAGATGCAAGTGCCCACCTTTCTCATCTCATTGTATACATTCTTTAGTCTGATATATTATTATTAAAAATAAAAAAGGGAAAACCTACATCTTTGCTGCAAAGTGCCCACCTTTCTCATCTCATTGATACATTCTTTAGTCTGATATATTATTATTAACAATAAAAAAAGGGAAAACCTACATCTTTGCTGCAAAGTAAGAAAAAAGAAGAAGGAAAGCTTACATATATAGTATCCATAATAACGAAGCAATAAAAAAAGAGGAAAAAAAACTGAAACAAATAAAATTTCACTAATCGGGCACCGCCGGAACCCGCATAAGGCCCGCTATCTCAACCGGAGGCTGTCAAGCGCGGCAGAAGCGAGCTTCCTCCCTTTGCTCGGCCCGTCCCGTTTTCCGGCGGCTTCTCCGCCGACGACAGCGAGCACCTTGTCCTCGGCAATGATCTCCAGATCCGGTTCCCACAGCCGCCGGGGGAGCGGCGGCGCTGCGGAAGAGGGCGGCGTCTGCACCCCGACCACGTCCGGCGAGATCTTGGAGGACGCCGCCTTGCCCAGGCCACCACCGAAGAAGAACCGGGCTGAGGTCTCGGAGGGGAAGAAGCAGTAGCAGAAGTGCGGGGAGAGCGGCGGCGCCGAGGGGAAGAGTCGGGGCAGTGGGAGGATGGCGTAGATGCTGCCCGTTTCGAGATGAGCGTCGTAGGGAAGGATGTTGGCCGAGCTCCGCCGGTTAGATCCTGATCCACCGGCGGCCGCAGGGGTGAAGGTGGGGTGGTGGTGCGTGGGAGACGAAGCAGTGGGGGTAGAGGCGGAGGAGGTCGGCGACGCGGACGGGGACGACGAACTGCCGGACTTGGCCGTCGGGCTGTACGACGTGCACCGTCTGACGGCCGCACTGGATCATTCGAAGCCCCATCATCGTCGCCGGCCCGACTCCGCCGCCGCCGCCAACTTCGCCGGGGCTGCTGCAGCTGCTCTTGCGCCCCATTGCCCAGCTACTCTTCCCTGGGAAGTCTGTCTGTCGTCTCACTTTCCCTTCACATCATCACTGACCTTCTCATCCGCCAAAAATTCACTCTACAAACAAACATATCTTCGCCCCTCTTTGCCTTCAATCAGAGCCTGCTAAACTAATCTAGTACTAACTTATTTCTTGTTCAAAATCTCCACTATTTTCACTGGTCCATCTCCCCCAAGAAAACAGAAAAAGAAGAAAACACTTCGAATTGAACTTCTACATGACTTTTGTCACTCGCTCACTGCTGGATCTCTACTTTCTTTCTGTTTTGAGCTGGGCGTCTGTTACTTGAACCCAAAAAGATACCACCTTTCACCTCCTCTACCCGCCACTCCGTGTTTTGCCTATTTTCAGCTCTATCGGCTTCAGTCTGGGAGGGTTATTAGCTCAGCAGGTCCTGTCTTCAGAACAGCACGCATGCTTCGCTTCCTAGTTCCTACTCTCTGATGATCTCTCTGTGTTCCCTTATCCCTCTTTGCAAACCAAAAATCTTCTATTACCCATTTCAGCTCTCTTCTCACTCATTCTCTGCGGAGAGGGAAAGCTTATCTGTTCCCTCCCTTGGGAGTTGTTTGGTGCTCCTCAACTTACACAGCTTTCTCCAAAGAAGTGAAGACAGCATGAAATGAAGCAGAAAAGCTACATTCCCCTCTCACGTTTTACTCTGTCTTTTCCCTGATTAGCCCTTTCTTTGTTAATGTTCCCACTCTCACCATCAAATTCCCTTGTATCTTTCCTTACCTTCAAATTCCCTAAAAGAGGCTTCGTCACAGAATCATGACAAGCAAAGCTAACAACAAACCTGTAGCGCCAATTCAATTCCTCACCCTCCCCTCCGTCACCAAGCCTCGATCTGTGTAATGCTGCCCCTCTCTGTGTGCAAGTTTTGTCCTCCTCTGCTTGTGGGCCTGGATGCAATCAACCCCAAGTTGACCTGGCTTTGGTGGGGAGGATTCTTTTTCAATTTAGTTTCCTTGTCCGACATAGTCATAGTGACAGGTTTTCTATCTTTTATCATGTGACGGCTGATGGGAGAGAAGGGTAGATGAATGCCCACTGGTTACAGTAGTTACTAGTTACCGCAAGCCGCTGCTCAACCCCGGTGGAAAAATAGTAAAGTCAATGGAAGGTAAATGCTCTTGTGTGCGGTGTTGTGGCCTTGTGGGTATGCAATAAAATATAGAAGAAGACTTGAAGGCTTCGCCATTAGCATTTGCAGGGATTAAAAATGGTGTAAACTAACTTGTCAGGGGGTTTTACCGCGCTCGAGTTTCAAGACAATGTCAATCCCACTTAGATTCCCTTGTCCGGATGTGTCTGGTAGAAAGCCGAGGCCTTGTAATTAGGAGAGTGGTTGAAGGCCATGGACGAGGGTAAGCACAGGGCAGCTTTGTCCTGCGGTAAGCCTGTCGCCATTATTGATGTCATTGTTGTGATCTGCTACCGGGCTTGGGGTGGCCGTCAATGGCCATGGGACACGGCCGACTTGGCAGGAGGATTGAGAAGATACGTGCATGCATTATGTAGAGGGATATCTTTGTTCTCACCTACCCCCACTTCTTCCTTCACAAATTAGGAAATGGAGAGTGGGAGATGGCAGTTAATCGTCTGTGTATGTATGGGCTGCTTGCTGTTGGAGGTCCATGAGGAATCTGTACCCATAGAATTTATGGAAAGAGTGCCACAATTTGGTGAAGCTTTAAAGCAGGCTAGAAATGAGATCTTAATTGTGAACATTAATTTTTGCTCATTCTGCCATATGTAGATGTAGATTCGTCTGTCCAAGATTATTATTTATTATGTTGAAAATGAAAGAAGATTATTATTTATTATTTATTTATTCAAGTGTCATAACTGACATCTGAAGTAGGAAGGAAGTTACACATTTCAAACGAGCAGGAAAAAGGGGACCATAGTGCAACCGTGGGGCATAATTTTACCACATATCTACTCCCAGGAGTCCCTGCATGATTGGTCTACTTTTTCCTATTTTGCAAGTTGCGATATCGCTTGATCCCACTGTATCAGGCTATAGCCAAATAGTTTTATCTTCCATGAAGTGGCTGATGTCTATTTACTAATTTCCCATAATTTTTCTACACAAAGCTATTCGCTTGCCATTGCTTGTTTCACAAAGATGGGCATCCATCTGATTGCTTAATTCGACATTAAAGAATCTTAGACCTTCCTGATTTTCTATCTCATTATTCCCTTACCCAAGATAGCCTGCGCGCTATAACAGATTTGCTCCTTTTTTTAATATTTATGTGGCTCAATTACGATACTTTGTTTGCCTGAGAAAAAATAGCTCAATTATTTATTTGTGCATATTTTCGGGGAAAAAAAAGCTCAATCATAGCAACAAAATGTCAACTTACTCAGAACTACAAGTGTACCGATGTTTGTGCATGGATCGTTTTTCCTCAGTTTTATAATTTCGTTTTTTCCTTTACCTCATCTCTTGACATGTCCTCAGATTTTCCTTGATCGGCGCTGTTCTTTTGAACCTGCCCAGCTCACTTCCATTTCAATTCCTTTCTCCTATATGAGAGGCAAGCCAACGTGCCTTTTACCGAATCTAGACTACACATCTGAGAAACTTTATTATTCAACCTCCAATAGGCAATGGCTTATTCCATATATTCAAGTCCATTGCCTTTCTCATCTACTCTTTTGAGTCTTGAGCCTCCTCGTTTCTTCCTTCAACAAAGCTGTTCGGCATAGTAACGCCGCATGGTGGGAAAATTACGACGTGAAAAATGGCTAGGATCGAATTCTTCTTCCGGTTATTCATCCCTCAGAACACCAATACACCATCATCAGCAGAAAACGCAGTAGTCTTCACTTCCACGCCTGCTTGGTGTGCGTCCTTCCCATCATTGTCATCATACATACCTATATATAGAACATAGATTTACTTCCTAGGGATGGATCCTAATTTCCGAACCTTTCATTTTTCATTCGTCTTATGTCTGCACCTCTATTCCAATTAAAAGAAGTTCCTAGGCATTTCCCATTCCCACAATATATATTCACTTCCCCGGCTCTATTTGTAAAATGATGCATAGATAAGCAAAGCTTACCACGAATGAATAGAAGTCCATCCAAGACCTTGTTGGGGAAGCTCGGATCCTTCCCCCCTTCAATATGCAAAACACCCGACGTATCTGCACATTACTATTACATTCTCTTTTTAATTAATTCTTGAAAACAAAGCTGGTATTTGATTAAAATGGGAAAACTTATTATTATTATCATCACACCAGAGAAAGACGAAGGCTGAGCCATTCGGAGACATGAGATCTGAAGGGGCCCATTGTTCAGTTTAAGCCCAATCTGTAGGCACCTTTTTATGACTTGTGAGGGCGGGGAGTAATGGGGCCTCTTATACATGGAAGAAATGGGCTCAATACGACCATACAAGGGCGAGTATTATAATAAGATTTGAAGTCTTATACACGTTCGCAGCAGTCGAAGTGGGATTTGAAGAGTTCAAAGAGACAAACAAGCGACTCGAGTAATCGATGGAATAATCATATAATTTTAGTGCTAAATGATGTTCATGCATGGCTGACGGCTAGCTTCTTACATTCGATGTCCGTTAACAGGGTACGAGAACCCAATAGACGCGGCATCTTTAATGATATACTTATTTATTGGTAGCTTTTATAGGTGCAAAAATCGGAATCGAAATCGGAATTGGTTTTTGAAAGAGTCATTGGATTGGATCAAATCGGTTTAAATCGATTAGGAATCAGTTTAGTTGAATCGGCCCTGTATCAAAATTTCAACTTAGTCAAAATCGGTAAGTTATTAATTATAAAACATGACATTTTGATATTATAATATGTATTATCTTTTATGGTATTTTTCATATTTTTTGGATTTTTTTGAATTATTTAGAGTTAATTATTATTTTGACTCGAATTAAATCCGAGTCAAAGTTTTAATTATAAGAATGCCATAACTATTTTTTTATTTCTTTCTTTTATTCTCTCCCACACCTCCACACCTGCCACCCTCCTTTCCCTGTCGCCGCTGTCGTCGCCCCCGCACCGCGCTCCACCCCGCACTAACACCCCCTTCTACGCCGGCCTGATCATCCACCGCGCAGGTCCTGTTCGTCCACTGCACCGGTCCGGTCGTCCACCGTCGCCCAGCACCGCCACCCCCCTTCTGCCCTTGCAACTCCTCTCCCCCCCACCCCTTACCCAGCCTCCCCGTCACCCAGTCGCCGCCCTCGCCGCTTGCTGCTCGTCGTCGCAGCCCCGTCCTCCCCCTGCCCCGTCCTCCCCCTGCCCCGTCTATTGTCGCCGTCTGGAATCAACTAATTTGAACTAATTCCAGAATCGGCTTGAATTGACTAATTTACAGACTGATTCGCATGAAGACCGATTTAATTAATTTTTTAAATCAGAAACCCTTCGATCCTATTTAAATCGGCAGATTCCAAATGAAATCAGTTGATTTTTGCAACTCAGGTTGCTTCCAATTTCTTTCATACACATGTTCATTGTCTAATAAGATATAATTTGTTCACGATGGCCATCACAAGACTATTTAATATAGGTTGTAGGATGATCCAGATTAGATCTCCCAAAAAACAAAAAAAAACTTCCCACCTTTTCCCGACAACCACCATTGTCTCTGGCCGATCTGGTCGTGCATGACCGCAAGTCAACCAAATTTGGCCATACTGGTCAGACTCAAACCCCAATGGTCTGAATGGGCACCGTCAGTAAAAAATTTCCCCACCAAGGGGTGGCCAAATCTGGTTGCCCTAGTTGGATCTTGCCACTAACGACCGGATCCGTCGTTGACAAAATAAAATTTTTATTAAATTGTCTTTAGTTGTTCTGGCTACCGGGGCCATATTCGGCTCAGCACCGTTCCCCCAATTTTTTTTAAAAGATTGATCTGGCCAAAACTAATCTTTGTCATGGCTCAAGTTATTAAGTTATCTTAGATTTTATATATATATATATATATATATATATATATATATATATATATATATATATACATACGAAGGAAAATAAAAAGGACCACCGGGAAACAAAAAAAAAAAATTTACTCCAAAGATGGCAGATAATACCAGCTTGTTTTGGGACACGTCACGATATTAATGTGAAACAACTGGGCTTAAACGCTAAACTGGCTACAAAGCCAATAGTCTTCACCCGTTCATTGTCTTGATAAGACACACGACAAAAAAATAAGAGTAAGACAAAGAATGAAGTCTCCTAGTGGTTTCTTGCTTCTCCTTCTGAAGGGGTCACACCCACCGAAGATAGTAACCATGAAGCTTCATTTGTAGTTATATATTGATGGTAGCTTGCATCAACAACAAAGATTAAATAAATCTAACAGGTACAGATCAAATTGTATAGTGATATCAAGCAGGAAATTGAGCTACCTGCATCCGTGGAGGAAGAACCATTCATCACCAGCTCAATCAATCATGAGCATTCCGCAGGTGCAGCAGCGCCAGTAGCAGGATTCTCTCGGCCAAGATGGCAGAGAGGAAGCTTTCAACATCATGCAACTCGATAGTGAGGATGTCTGTGCGGGCCAACCCTCCATCCATACTGCCATGGCCACCATCCGTGACGCCAACGGCCTCCAGTGGCAGGCCGCAGCAGTCCACGTTGAGAATTCTGATGTTCTGAACTTTCTTGGTTCCTACTTCGGATTTCAGAGGGACAACATTCGGAACCAGCGAGAGCACCTGGCCCTGCTCCTCGCCAATGCCCACATTCGCCATGCTTGTGATATCCTCGTCGTGGCTAAGAGCATCCGCGGGAAGCTGCTAGAGAACTACGAGGAGTATTTTGATGTCCGTCAAAGCGTTCACAGGGACGCGGCGTGGACGTCAGCTGAACTTGGGCAGCCCAACAGAGACGGCACCAACGCAACGACCCCGAAGCCGCCATTAATGGCCATCCCTTCCCTCCCCCATTGAAGGAGACGTGAATTCAACAAGGGGGTGGTGGGGACTTGAATTCCTCCAACCAACTGCCCTCCTCTAATATGTCTAAAGCCTAAACACTCTCTTAGCTCCTTCTTCTTCTCATCCCAATCCCAAAAGCTTTCATCTTTGAGCACACTCTCACCACTTTCACTTAGCTGCGAGTAGATCAGTGGCATTCCAGCGTTGGAGCTGGTGGTGATGGATCCTCGAAGCAATCTGCTCTTCTTCTGCGTCTGCTTCTTCCTCGCCTCTCTTGTGCCGCCTCTTACTGGTATATTCCGACTCTCCTCTCCCTCCTCTCTCTATCTGTGCCTATCTTATCTATATTCCTCCCATTTTCCGTAAATTCTTCCAATTTTGCACTCATTTGAGCCCATTTCCCATAAATTCTTCCAATTTTGCATTCTGATTGTTTGGGATATCCTCCTCCCTCAGTATCCGTGTAGGCGCAGCAATCGGTCATCCTAATTAATCATAATAATCTGTACCATAGTGATAAAGGATTTATGTAATATATGATAGTCTTTTGTTTCCTTTTGGGGTGGTAGTTCCCCCCCCCAAAAGTAAAGGCAGATTAATTCACATGTACAAAAAGAGATGCATCAGAAAGAGGTAAAGGTACAAAATTGATAAAATCTGCGCACAGCAGCATTTAAGTTATAAATTCTCCGTTTCCAAAACACATTTACCTGATGTTCTTCGTAAGCCAGCCTGATCATGTCTACTAAAGCCAAAAGATGAATCTCAGCGCCTTTTTCATGTCATTCACATGGCTACAATTGAATGCTTGAACCAGAAAAGAACAATCCACTAATAAACTTATAAGAGTACTATTCATAGATTTTTTCAAGCCTTTTGGAGTGGGGCTTGCTTTCGTTTGTTATACCCTTATTTCCATATTTTTTCCCTCGTCAGAAGCCATTTTGGGTAGGTTATTTTGAAATAACTAATCCTTCTAGATCCAAATTATCTTTACTTTTCCCTTCCCTCTTCTAAGTCATTTAGATTTTGATTTTGACCTGATAATAAGATGTGATTCGACTGCTTTTAGTTCGTCGCATTTAACTTTGATTATTGGGGCTCCATGGAGTTCTCTGTTTAGTTAAGTTAATTCTTTCTTTCTTTTTCTCTAGGTTTGAAATGCTATATTTAATCATGCACAACGTCAGAGTTATAAGATATCAAAAATAATTTTACATATACACTTAGACATTGTCTGTGCTCCTCTTGTCTCTAGATGTTTGTTTGAAATGCCATAATCGTGCATAATATCTGAGCTCAAACATAATTTTACATATACGTTTAGGCATAATTATGTGCTTCTTCCTCGTCTCTAAAAGCATCTTTAATCCCTTATCATGCAAAAATTACTGCTTTGTTTTATTCGACAGCATTGTGCCCAGCTGGATGGACATTGCACCCAGATAAGAATAAATGCTTTGGATATATTAGGCACCCGTTGTCTTGGGATGCATCTGAGAGCTCATGCAAACAATATAATGCTCATTTGGCTGCCTTGACATCTATTGAGGACTTAACTGGTTTTCAGAATCTCTGCATCGACGGTAATGGTGGATGTTGGGTTGGAGGAAGAGGTTTTAACTCTTCCGATGGCTTTGGCTGGAAATGGTCTGATAACATCACCCGTTGGAATGAATCAATCTTTCCTGGAGCACCATTCCAAGTCAATTGCTCCAGTCCTTCCTGTCACCATATTAACCCAGTGAATTCATGCACACTAGTTACCAGTGGTGCTGTCAGTCTTGTGGGTGAGAAATGCTACACATCACATTCCTTCATATGTATGCTTGATATAGGTATTTTCTTAAGCTCTAACATCTTTTATAATGGAATGTTCTTTAAGTTGTTTTGCATCTATTCTTTTTACAATGTGAAACAGTTATACAATTAGATTTTGTGATATAATGTTTTTTCTTAACAGATGGCAAGTGTTATAAAAAAACTGCCACAAAGAATATTTCATCATCCTAGCTGTTGTCAGCGGGGTGATTCTTTGTACAACCATGGCATTTGTACTTTGGTTACTTCTATACAGACGCAACAAAAAAGAAGAAATCCAGGAGAGCATCTAATCCATCAGCAGTTGCATTAGTCACTCCTTCGTGGAAAATTTTTTCGAACGAAGAGCTGAGATTGATAACGAAAAATTTTAGTGAGGGGAACCGACTTGTTGGTAATGCCAAAACAGGAGGAACTTATAGTGGTGTTCTGCCTGACGGTTCAAAGGTTGTAGTGAAGAGACTTAAAAGATCTAGTTTTCAGAGGAAAAAGGAATTCTTTTCTGAAATTGGAAGAGTTGCAAGACTTCACCATCCCAATCTGGTAGCTATAAAGGGATGCTGCTTCTATCATGGTGATCGTTATATCATCTATGAGTTTGTTGCCAATGGGCCATTGGATAAGTGGCTTCATCACATACCCAGAGGTGGCAGGAGCTTGGATTGGGAAATGAGAATGAGAGTGGCCATAACACTTGCCCAAGGAATTGCGTGAGTACTGTAATAGAAATTGTTTTTGGTTTAATACTTTGTTTATTGCTCTTTGTTTTATCTCATTGAGCTTAGCAATTATCATAATTGCCATTCTTCTTTGACATCTATTGAAACTAGCAATTTCCATAATTTTTGTTTCTTCTTTTACACTGATTTTCTATTTTCATCATCTTTTTGTTGAGAAAAATTTTCTGTTGGATCCTGCACCAGTACTTAAGATTCAACTAAACGTATCATCGCTGATGTTGATGACTGATGTAGAGATAGTTTTGAGAATCTTATGCTCAGACCTGTGCCTTCTATCTAGACAATTTAAGTCGAGTAATATAATGAGATCAACGAGTGTTAATTAAGGGGATTCCTACTGAACAAAATCTTGATGTATGACAAAAAATTATCACTAACACCATTCTAGCTAGTAGGGTACATCTATTTTATGTTCATTCTCCGCATTTCTTATCTTGTTTTGACTAGAAATTTGTTTGCATTGAACAGCTTTCTGCATGATAAAGTTAAGCCACAGGTGGTGCATAGGGATATACGTGCTAACAATGTTCTTCTTGATGAAGAGTTTGGAGCCCATCTCATGGGTGTGGGGCTGTCAAAGTTTGTGCCTTGGGAAGTCATGCATGAACGGACAGTGATGGCTGGGAATCATGGATATCTAGCACCGGAGTTTGTCTACAGAAATGAACTCACAACAAAGAGTGATGTGTACAGCTTTGGCGTGCTACTCCTGGAAATCGTTAGTGGACACAGGCTGGCTCGCTCAGTTGAGTCTGTTGGATGTCAGAGTATATTTGAGTGGGCAACCCCTTTGGTCCAGTCTCACCAGTATTTGGAGCTTCTAGATCCACTTATCAATGACATACCCGATGTTGGAATTGCACAAAAGATTGTCGGACCTTGTATACGCTTGCACGCAGCATGTGCCTTCTGTCCGACCTAGGATGTCTCATGTTGTTCATCAGTTGCAGCAAATAGGGATGAGAAGTACTTCCGAGCAGACGAGTGGTAGCAGCTCAACTTCTACTTCCCGGATGTCACCTGCCAGTCTTTGGATTCAGATGCCTTCTATTCGCTAAAATGAGGATGGCAAATCAATATGTAAAACACACGTCACCATTTGCTAACTACTTTCTGTATTATGTTTCTGTAGGACTTGTGTGTGAGATGAGCAATAATAAACATGGCACCTAGTATTCAGATTTTGATGGACGGGTGAGGAAGGTCATTTTAGTTAGAACTTATCTTTTAGGATTTGTATATTCTACTTAGTTTTGTATTCCATCGGTGATCATCTAGAGGCTTAATATGTCTTGTAACGTCCTGCAAAACTAAAGATTTGAGAACATGAGTGAAGCATCCAATCAAATTGCTTAACATCTTGCTGACAATCATGCATCAAATACAAGTACAATCAATCTTTATTGAAATGAAGAAGAATGGGCGAAATGACAACCTCCGAATGGAAGCGAATATTGGGGTAACATCAAGTAAGTGGAAAATGTAAGGTACAAGTAAATGAAGGAAGAGAAGGGCCGAAAGATCGGAGAAAATTGCTGGAAACGGACACGAATATTCAAGGATCTCGCCGGTAAAGCTTTCCGTTCTCTTCGTACACCTCTTTCACCAGTGGGATGTGCTTGACTCTATCCCAGTCTTCGCCGCCGGCCTGCCTCACTTTCTTCACGCACTCGTGTGGAACAAACCCGAGGAACAGCTCCTTGAGGGTCTTCAAATTTTCAATCCCGGCGGGGACCCTTTCCAGACTCGCACACTTGAAGAACTCCAGATAGTCTAGGTTGGGCATGGCTCCTTCTGCTATCACCACACGCCGCAGCAAAGGAATGTTCTGAACGTATAGTTTCTTGAGCTTCCTGAATCCTCCGCTCTCGGTGCGTAGTCCTTCACCTTCATAAGCTTCGTTGTGCAGATACAGCTCCACCAAGCTTGGCAAGTACTGGAGAGACATGAAAAGGTCAGTTTGCAATTTGCAACAATTCAATCTGAGCTTTTCAAGGCAGTGGAGCGACAAGATGAACTCGGGCAAGGCGTTGAGTTTCCCTCTCAGGTTTATGCTCCTCAAAAACGGGGAGTTGACGGACAGCTTGTCAATGGCAAGGACTTCGTCGTCCTCCCCTGGGTATAAGTACAAAGATTGGAGGAAGCTCATGTTCTTGATCGCTGCGCACAATGCCCCTCCATCATCCGGGCTGACTTTCATGATAGCCAGCCTCCTCAACTGGGTCAGCTTACTTAGTTCCTCAATCTGGCTAGCTCCCCCGGTGATGTTCACGTGTGCCAGCTTCTCCAACGATGTCAAGCTTCCAAACTTCTCCGGCATGTTCACCCCATAATAGATCGTCTCATACATCAGAATGTGGCGCAAGTTCTTGAGCTTCAGAATGCCCTGTGGGAGTGATGCGATTGGAGTCCATTTCATGTCCAGGGTCTGCAGATTCCGAAGCCTGCCAATGGCCTCCGGTAGGCTGCGGATGTTAGTCTTCCTCATATGCAAGTAACGGAGGTGGAACAAATCCAAGATCTCGCTAGGAAACGAGTCCAACCGAGTGCCCTTGAGGTGCAGCACCTTGAGAGACTTGAAAGTGGAAACCTGGGGAACCCCGCTTGCTCCTAGCCACAACAGAGAACGGAGATCGGAGGGAGAGGGCGGCCCAGCCTGCAGACTCTGCCCAGCGTTAGCGACGAATCGCCGGACATTATCCGGGAGCTCGGAGGTCGACTCACCAGTACCGGCGGCGCTAGGAGCGACGAAGTGGAAGTTCTGCTCTTTGGACTTGGAGAGGATCAACTCGTACATGAGGTCGTGAACTCGGCACCTCTGCACCCTCCCCAAGTAGTCCACCGTCGAGGCTTGCACCAAGCTTCTCTGGACCAGCTCTTGCAAGTAATCCTCCGAAATCTTGTCGAGGCTCTTGTTGGGTGTGGGCTTCACAAATCCTTCAGCTATCCAGAGTCGGCTCACCTTAGACCGCTTCACCGAGTAGTCTTCCGGGAAGACGCCGAAGTATAAGAAGCAGGGCTTCAAATGGTGGGGGAGATCGTCGTAGCTCAGCCACAGGATCTTCTTCATCCTCTGAAGGGTGTCGTTGGTCTCCAGCTCCGACCCGATGGAGCGGAGCACCGTCTCCCACTCATTTGGGGACCTTCGCTTGGTGGACAGGAGGCCGCCAATGGCAACAATGGCGAGAGGCAGCCCGCCGCAGAAGTCAAGGATCTTGCCGGCCGCCTCATCCAGCTCGGGAGGGCAGGCATGGGCTGCAGCGCCTGGAGTAATTTGGTCGTGGTCGGCTCCGAACACCTTTCGGCAAAACAAGTCCGAAGCCTCTCTCCTAGGCAGCGACTTTAACATGTGGACGCGCTTCTCGCTCTTGGAGCAGTAGCCTGCAACATTGGCGAAACGGGTGGTGACCATGATCCTGCTGCCGGCTTCGTTCTCCGGCAGCGCACACTGAATCACTTCCCATGCATCCGTGGTCCAGATATCGTCGAGGACAACCAGGTAGCAATTTTTAACGGAGATGGCCTCTCAGCTTTTCGACGAGTCGGATGTAAGGCATGGTACGCACATCATCGTCGGCGCCGGTCGTCACCTCGAGCTGCTTGATCATGCTTCGGAGGATCTCCTCGGGGACGAACGTCTGCGAAACGGTGACCCAAGCGCGGCAAGCGAAGTGATTCTTCACTCTATCATCCTCGTACACCTTGCGCGCCAGAGTGGTCTTGCCGAGCCCGCCCATGCCGGCCACCGACAGCACTGCGTACGTCCACTGCTTCGCCTGCAGGTGGCCGATGAGCTCCTCCCTCGGCTTCTCGATGCCGACGATCTGCGACTCCTCGACGAAGAGCGCTGCCAGCCGAGGGACGTGGTCCAGGTCGGCGGCAACGCGGGGGGCGACCTCGTCGAGTTTGAAGCTGTTCTTCCGAGTGTAGATGGCGCTGAGCTGGGAGAGGAGGTCGTCGACCTGGCCGGCGATCCAGTGGCGGGCAAGCAGGCGGCGAAAGAAGCGAGTGGAGTTGCGGAGAAGGCCGGCTAGGCCGGGGCCGTTGGGCCTGCCCATGCGGTAGAAATAGAGGTCGAGTGCGTTTTCGATGGAGTAGGCGGCCTCCCTGACCTGCTTCACCCACACCTTGATCCCCTCATTGGTGTGCTGTTGCTGGTCCGCATCTTTGAGGAATGCCCGGATCATCTCCAGGTCGCGTTGGATGGACGCCACCCCTTCCTTGGCACCGCCCAGTCGATTCGCCTCTTGGATGAGCAGCGTCGCCAACTGCTGTATCGCTATGTTAACTGCCGTCTCCGCCATCAATCGATCTCCTCGGCCTCTGCCTATATTACTAGACAAAGCTGCTGCTCTTCTTGATCTCCTCCTCCTCCTCCTTCTTCTTCTTCCCAGCTGCACTTCAATTTAATGAGGACTTCA